>MJUU01031053.1:71002-119846 GCA_002080025.1 Modiolus philippinarum
TATGCTGTTTCACATGTTTACCTGTAAAAACGTTCTACAGCCTACAGATTGAACCGTAAGACAGATATTTCAGGCGCACAGGTTCCTATACTGTGCTAAAGGACACAATGAGATAAAATGTGGACCGTAGGAGTCACAAGTGGTAGGAGTTAGACAGAGTAACCTGTTCTTGCTGCACGTGCATATTACAGAACTAAAGCAATATGAAAATTTTGAAAGTAAACATGTGGCAGACATCTATACAAATATGTTAAGAAATTACCATTTAATACCACTTCTAGTTGGAAATCATTTTTTTGACATTATGCATAATATTACAATCAAATCACCAAACAGTCTACTTACAGTGTGTAATTTTACAGCACGACAAATATTTGGTTAGAATAAACATTCTGGTCTCAGCACTTGTACCGAAAAATCGTAAAAGTGATTACGATACGGGCCCTAGTCTCAAACAATGCTGGGACATGATATCATGTACATGACATTTCGTATGTGTATCCTATGTTGGAATATTTGTCACAACAATAGTTCTGTTGCCGTTTACGAAAACACCTAACATGTATGGACTAAAATTTACCATTCTTACATTACTATTTTTTAAATGATCATAAATTGACATATGAATAATTCTTTTTAACGTTCCCTTTTAATCATATATGTTCATAATACTTTTAATCAAATATGTTCATAACACGTGCGAAATCAAAATATAATAATGATGATAAATAACAAAAAACTAACAGAATGGTATTGCCTAAACGTGTGTTAAATCAGTTTTATTTGTATAATTAATGTTATTTGTTAAAAGTTGACATTTTATAATAATCTTTATGAAAAGGCTATTTACTCAGTGAATTGAAAACAAACGTAATCTAATATATCATTATAAGTTAATATAGAATTTTAATCTTCATATTGTCACTTTTGGTATAAAGAGACTTTCAGGGCAGACATATCATATTTATCTGTCTAGTTTAAACACAACAGCAAATAACCAGAAAAAACAGGTCAAAGAGTATACAAATAAAACTATCTAATAATGTCCATGAAGACTGGTGTAAGGTGTATTACGTAACCTAGCTGTGTGACAACACGATATTATATCTTTGATAACTGATGATAAATAGCTCTCCACTCTAGATATGTTACAGCTAATCATTGGTATAGTTATATTCCTTAAATGAGCATTAACAATGAAGGAATATGGAGTAAATGCAAATGAGACAAAGCCTCTACAAATACATGGTAAAACTAGGCATGGAACAACGCTTTATCTTGCATGTCTACACTTGAATTATTTGAAGAACAGAAAGGTGTCCAAATCGTTGCGTCTTTGGTTTACAAAAAAAGCATATGCACTGATGCCTGTGCTGGTGGACTTTTAGTAGGGTACTGGATTTTGGCTTCACTATTTAGATCCCATTGGTCATTCGTTCTCTATCATCTTTTACAATATGTTGGTTTATTGCCTTCCAAATGTTTTGATTTCATTTGGACTAAAAAGACAAAAGACAAATGCAAATCTGCAGAAATTGACAGTTACTTTGGAATTTGGCTATTGATTACCATTTAGTCGATGCTTCTGCATGCTTTTGTATTGTTAGGGCACCAAAGGTTCCCGAGGGTATTCACAAGCCCGATTGTCCGACTTGTCTGGAATGAAAATTTTACCTTGCGTTTTATAGAAATTAACTGTTTTCATCAAAAGTCTCTCCCTTAAAAATACTGATGCTTCATTCCGTGTATGGCACTCGGTATATGTCCTTGGTGCTGTTTTTGGCCTCCTATTTTGATAACTTTGGTAAAGAGTACTTCTTTTTAGCTCATCTGACCCGAAGGGTCAGTGTGAGCTTTTGCAATCTCTTGGCGTCCGTCGTCCGTCGTCCGTCCGTTAAACTTTTCACATTTTCATCTTCTCCTCTGAAACCTCTGAAACAAATTCAACCAAACTTTACAGGAATGATGTACTAAAGGTCCTTTACAAAGATTGCTCATTTCGTTCCAATCCGTCCAAAAACATGGCCGTCAGCACAGAACTTAGGTTTAACATTGGACCCTATGGGAAAAATCACATTTTCATCTTTTCTTCTGAAACCGCTGAAGCAAATTCAACAAAACTTTACAGAAATGATGTACTAGAGGTCCTTCACTAAGAATGCTCATTTTGTTCAGATCTGATATTAAATATGGCCGCCAGCACGGAACTTATGTTTAACATTGGACCCTATGGGAAAATCACATTTTCATCTTTCCTCTGAAACCGCTGAAGCAAATTCAACAAAACTTTACAGGAAAGATGTACTTCAGATCCTTCACTAAAATTGCTCATTTGTTCAGATCCGATAAAAAACATGGCCGCCAGCACGGAACATTAAGTTTAACATTGGACCCTATGGGAAAATCACATTTTCATCTTCTCCTCTGAAACATTTAAAGCAAATTCAACCAAACTTTACAGGAATGATGAATGATAGGTCCTTTACAAAGATTGCTCACTTCGTTCCAATCCCTAAAAAAACATGGCCGCCAGCACGGAACACAATTTAACATTGGCCCCGTATGGGAAAATCACATTTTCATCTTCTCAATTGAAACAGCTGAAACAAATTCAACCAAACTTTACAGGAATGGTGTATTGAAGGTCCTTTACAAAGATTGCTCATTTCGTTCCGAACCGATAAAAAAACATGGCCGCCAGCACAGAACATAGTTTAACGTTGGACCCTATGGGAAAGTCTTATTTCATCTTTTCCTCTGAAACGGGTGAAGCAAATTCAACCAAACTTTACAGGAATGATTAACTAAAGGTCCTTTATAAAGCTTGCTCATTTTGTTCCGATCTGATAAAAACATGGCCACCAGCACGGAACATAGTTTAACATTGGACCCTATGGGAAAAACACATTTTCATCTTCTCCTCTGAAATGGCTGAAGCAAATTCGACCAAACTTTACAGGAATGATGAATGGAAGGTTCTTTACAAAGATTGCTCATTTCATTCAGATCTGATAAAAAACATGGCTGCCAGAATGGAACAAAGTTTAACATTGAACCCTATGGAAAAATCATCACATCTTCATCTTCTCCCCTGAAACCGCTGTAGCAAATTTAATCCAACTTTATAGGACTGATGTACTAAAGGTCCTTCACAAAGATTGCTCATTTTGTTCTTATTTGACAAAAAACATGGCGGCGAGCACAGAATGTACATTTTACTTTACATTGGATTTAATGGGAAAAATCACTTTTTCATCATCTTCTCTGAAACTGTTGAAGCAAATTGTATTGGAATGATGAGTAGAAGGTCCTTTGCAAAGTTTACTCATTTCAATAGGACAAGAAAACACAGGTGCTAATAGAGAACATAGGTAAACATTAGACCTCCATTGGTAAAAAACATCATTTTTGGTCATGCATGGCAGAGAAGTATTTTGTCAGGTGAGCGATACAGGCTTAGTCTCTGAGCCTCTAGTTTTACTACTTTTGGATTATAATTAAGTTTCCATATTATTTGATTCTAATGCTGCTGATTGGAGTTTTCTCCTTGAAACACGTGTTCAGCATGTTTAGCATAACGAAATTTACTGTTTTTTTTATGTAACTTGGGTATTTTTTGTATATAGTCCCCAAGGTTACTCGCCATCCCAGTAGTCAGTGATTCGGTGCTGGCCCGAACCCCGTTTTTTTTAACTATATCTAAATTAAACAAACTTTTGTTTAAAACGAAGATTGCATAGCTTTATGCTTAGCTTGAGTTTTGACTTACCAAACTGCACAAGTACTGATATATTTCGTGTCAATTACACATACAGATTGTCAATTTAATACTGGCGTAGTTGACACAAACTGACAGATTCCACTGATTATTTGCTGCTGAATTAATATCAAATAGCATTTCGTCTAGCCATGTCATTGATGGTGACCTAAACATTGTCAATATCAAATATACAAGATCTACATTCCATTTAAGGTTAAAATACGACGAACTTGGTATATCAACTGGAAATATAATGTCAAATATTCCTAAATCCTTTTGATAGGTAAGATAAATGTTATTTATGTCGTAATTTTGCACTGCATATAATATTATGTTAATGATGTGGTCATGGGTATTCAGGCCTATAAATCAAAACAAGTAGCCTTAAATGCCCCCAAAAAGGTATGGTTCCTGGATTACAAAGATATGAATTATATTAATAAAGATATGATTTAAATTTTACCCCTCGAAAAAAACGCAAGTTTGTGTATTTCCGTAAAACGATAAACATTGCACGCAACTAAAGTACAATAATAGATATATATTAATACATGACTTTTTTCCATATCATCGCAATTATCATCCCAAGACTCCCATATCAGCCCGAGGCCAAGGATGATAACCGTAATGATATGGAAAATGTCATGTCTTAATTTGTTAGTTATATACCTCCAGTTAGGAGTTATAATCATACCCGGGCTGAAATGGCCATATCGTCGGTCTGATACGAGGCGGTCTGAAATGGCCATATCAGACTGGGTATGTTGATATTGGCCGTTAACTTCCGGCTATATTACATATACAAAACAGAACAAATCTGTGCTAAGTATGTAATAAGATACTAATACTGCATTTTATAACCATGAAAATATTTTTCAGCTGAAAAGTACCTATGCAGTTGAAGTATGTGATAAAAATATCATTACATATCATTTTTCATATCCTTCATCAGCCCTTGGTCATTTAATCATCCCTCGAGACTGACGGATGTCGGACTAATACTACGACCTTGGGCTGATAAAGGGTGTGATATGAAAATGTCATCTAATAATCTATAATTATCGGTAATTTGTTTGAGTTTTCTTGGCTCTCTTGAGGCAAATACTGGCCGAATACGAAAAAATATTGACAAATGAAAACGATAGGCCACGCCTAGCTTATCAATCAATGCATCAATGTAAATAAGGAAATATAAATCTAAAGAAAACGTTAGGATTGCACATATTATTTTTCTAATCAAGGTCAATTTCCCGATTTCTTAAAAATGGAATTTCATTTTTCAAAATAATTAAGTTAATTACAGATAAAAAGAATATTAAAAGTTTTGTTTCTGATACTTCAAATATCGTCTCCAATGATAGGCTCGCCCACAGTCATGATTATGCCCCATGCTTTTATTCGGAGAAATTAATTCATATGGGCACAAACTGTGCACCTCTCCTAGCCGATCTGTTCTTCCACTCTTACGAGGCTGAATTCATCGAAGGGCTTCAAATTATTTAAATTACAGATAAAAAACTGGCCCAATCCTTCAATTTTAGATTCCGTTATATAGATGATATTTTGTCAATCAACAACCCTCGCTTTGGTGATTTTCTTCGTCTGATCTACCCAAAAGAGCTCGAAATTAGAGAAACTACAGACACTTCCGAATCGGCCTCATCTTCTTCTCGAAATTGACAACAGAGGTAGACTTCAAACTTAGCTGTACGACAAACGTGATGACTTCACTTTTCCATTAATCAACTTCCCTTTTCTTTGTAGCAACATCCCAAAAGCGAAGGAATACGGAGTTTACATCTACCAGCTCATTCGCTATTCAAGAGCCTGTGGTCGATACAGTGACTTCCTTGATAGAGCCCGGTTGCTCATAAATAGGCTACTTCAACAAGGGTGTGCTACCCAAAACTTGAAGTCATCCCTCCAGAAGTTTTACGGATGACATCACCATCTTGTGAACCGCTATGGAATATCTGTATCCCAGATGACAACAGATCTTTCCCTCTAAAAGCTTAACTGTTTTTTTTCTCCATGTTGACTTTGTCCTTGGATTATTCGTTTTGGATTGACGGTTCGGTTCTCACTTACTCCTGTACGGTATTTCATGATCGAAATTTCAGGATTTAGTAATAACACATTGAGCTTTCACTAAAATATTGCATGATATTGACAGAATTTTCATTTTGCTCTAATTCTGAAATAAAATCGGCATGAATTGTTGATAAATGATACTTTCACTTCCATGTTACATGACAAATTGACAGTTCAAAACCATTTGTATGAAATTTAATTGCAACAATTGTTGGCCAAGATTTCGATTTAAAATGCTGCATTGCAATTTCAGAAAACAACGGCTGCTTTAATAAATGCTGATGTCAGTTAATTAGAATTTTAAAATAGTCAAGTAAAATCAAATATATTGTCGGACAGACTATCAACATATGCAAAATTAAGATGCATACAACACCTTGGAACTAGTGATAACGTATTTGTTTGGGAATTTGGTAAAAAATAATTGTCCCAATGAATATCCATTTGTTTTATCATTGAGTTGCTACCGGACACTACCGCAATGGAAGGAAAGTTTTGGCTTACTATATAACCGGTTTTACCCACCATTTCTTTTGAAATGCCTTTACCAAGTCAGGAGAATTGCAATCGACAATTTTTCCGGTGGTTTCTACCTTATTTGTCTTTTCGTCTCGTGTACTTCGGCCCTTGACAAATCTGTTTGGTAATTTTGTTATTACCCCCATTTCCGACAAAAGAAACGGAGCATTAAGATTGTAAAGCAACTGATGAATCTTAGTTTTTATGTCCAGGCGATATGGAAGTACACAATGTAACAGAATGTGACGTTAGTTTTCATCCGTACCTTTTTTATAAACTGCAAACAGCTAATATCTCAGTTAGAACTATTTATGTCTATCTTCGTTAATATGCCACTAAAAGTAAATCGAAATCTGACTTTCATTAAAAACAAACAACACTACTATTAGCTGACATTAATACTTTGCTTTCAGAAGTCTTTTGAGAGGGGATCTGAATGGATATTATCGAATGTGACATTCATTAGCTCTAATTAGTATTGAAAAAACAAACAATAAACCATATAATGAGTATATGACGACGTCAGCGGGAATGACTTAATTTCCCTTGAAACAAAAAACTGACTTTATTTCTGTTAGTTGTTTTATACTTGAAGTTTACAGGAAGCAGTGCATTACATAAAACGGCCATTATAATCATAACAATAAGATAAATAAACTGTTGACACAGAATATGCCTACACATTATCCTACAGCAGCAGATATTATATCGAAATATATGCCCTAAACTATGGAAACTACCTGTTTGCTAAAAATCTTTATGTGATTGTTCATGTCTAACTGACTGAAAGTTCAAGGCCACCATTTGGATGTTCAATCGGTATATATCCCTCAAGATGCAACTGCATGTCAAACAAAGTGGCTTGGATGAACAGTGATAAAAAATTCAAAATTATACAGTCAGTTTGAGAGTGACTGCAGAAGCATATACATAAAACAAGACTGAATCTGATCTATACTGATGCTAATGTAGCTGCATTCCAAATAACAATCTGCTACCAGGAGTGGTTAAAGTTTAACAGCTTTAACAATAAAAAACTTAAACATTTGATAAAAAGAAATGCAAAATTTCAAAATCCGTGAGACATGACTGTGGGGACAAAGACCTAACTTACTACTATGCACAAATGCTAATGAAATTGCATAAAATATCGATGGAATTACACAAGTGGTTGATCTTAAACAGACACAACATAAAATTTACATATTTGATAAACAGTGCAAAATTTTCAGTTGTCAGTTGAGAGTAACCGCGGGGGCATACACATGAATCGCAACTGAAACTGATATGTAGTGATGCTAATGCAGATACCTACCAAATTCAATGGGCTACCTTAAACAAACGCAACATAAACTTGAACATTTGTGAACGCCGCCATCGCCGCCATAATTAAGTACCACTTTTTTCGACTATCGTCGAAGGCTCGACGACATGATCCTTATTTCATCATTTAAAAAATTTAACACATCTCTTGGGTAATTTTTATTTTGTCAAATGTTTACGACTGCCGCATCATGTAATTATTCAAAAGGGAACATTTCGTCTTCTGAGATGTTTAAACGTTATATCTTAAGTAACATTTCCAATACAATTGTTAGGACGATTTAAGTGTGTCCTCACACATTTGTTGTATATAGTTAGTGAGAACCGAACCGTCAATCTATAGTATATCTCTTCATTGGTTACCTTTCCGGGTGCAAAATTTTTTTTAGATAAATGTTGTTTCACATTCTAACATCAATCACGAATCTTAAAAAAATGGATAACAGGAAACACCTACTATGGCTGAAAATTATAATTACATGCAACAATTTGCATGGGACCTAAACAAGAAAAACACGTATAAGACAGACAAGACAGTCGTAGACAACGATAGGAACTCGGGACAGCCTTACTTGGTACCGGCACTAGCAAAAGCCACCGATAGGGTTAAACCGCTTTATGGGTACCCAAACCTCCCCTTTATCTGTCCCGTTTCCCTATAGTATAAAAACATACGAATAAAACCCAATATAGGTAGACTACTAACTCCATGACCACAATCTTGAAAGGAGAAAAAAAGACAATACGTAATTTTGAAAGATAGGTCAAGGGGTGCTCACCGCTAAACTGTCGACTAGCTCAAGGGTAGAACACTGTCGCACTATGGAGGAAAAATCAAACTCAAATTTTCCCGAAGGGTTTGGTCAAGAATCATCATAAATTTCAGTAAACATTGGCAGTATCAGTGAGAGGTCAGTATACATGTATGTGCAAAATTTTCTGGTCACTAGGTCTCAAATCTAATTTAACGGATGCAAGCAGAATATCTTGCCGATATCGCCTATTACGTAAAGAATGTAAGTTACGTCCCAGCTTTTCTGGATTTTTGATCATTTTCTGGCATTTTTTAACATTTCCGTAAAATTGAGGACTAGAAATGCCCATAGTAATAAGCTGTTTACGAGTAACGCCATATTTAGATATAACATGTTCATCTATTGCAAAACTTCTTAAATTTATTCAACAATTTATGAAATCTGTAACACTGTTGTAAAAGTTTGGCTGTGATAGTACGGTTACGTTCATTGAAATCATCAAGAGTAGAACAAACTCGTGAGTACATTTATGATATACTAGTATGTGTTTTATAACCCGTATCATTACAATTAAATGAAAATTATATACATATTACTTGGTGTAGAGACTTTGTCTCATGTGCATTTACTCCATATCGTTTCATTGTTTAGAATTTGTCTCTCCTGAAGTGTGGAGTCCGTAATAAGATTCCCCATGCGAGAGATGTATGCTACCTATGTATTTCAGTTATGGTGTACTTGTTCGTGGGAGAATTTCGCATATGGATTAGTATCATACTTTCAAATTTTGGCATTCATTTTTTGGGGGTTATTTCCAAATATTATTCTGACCACCACGTGCCCACATCTCACTATTTTACATTGCCAAGTTTTCTTACAATCGCCTTGATGTTTCCATGTGTTTGTCTGTATGTTGATTTCGGCCACGATCTTAAGACACTAGCGCTTTTGTCGGGCAACGGATGACAGTCTTTTTCAGAGCACTTTGCCAGTTTAATTAATATTTGTTGACGATACTGCATTTATTACCAGAAAAGACGTGGACGTAGCGTTGTTCGACATTTAACAAAAAAATTCCGTTCATTCCATTGCTAAGGGTCGTCTTGAACTAACTATAGGAAATTATAGCAAAACTCATTGTTGGAGACCTCTTGGTGACTACAAGATGAAGAACAACAATAACAATCCATGTTTTGTAGAGACTTTGTCTGATGTGCATTTACTTCATATCTTTTCATTGTTTATTTAAGACAAGAGTCTGTCTCTCCTGCAGTGTGGAGTTAGTAAAATTTCCCGTGCAACAGATGTATGCTGTCTATGTATTTCAGTTATGGTGTACTTATTCGTGAAAGTATTTCCCATATGGATACACTATCATACTTTCAAATTTTGACATTTATTTATTTTTTGCCATTTCCAAATGTCATTCTGACTACCTGTTTTAGTGTCCATGTCTCATGTGCAATTACTCCATATCTTTTCATTGTTAATTTATATAAGTACAATGTATAAGGTAATGCATACTGTTATCTTGGTTAATAAAAATGAAATTGATTTTAGATGTGCATGAAAACAACAGTTATCTTAGTAAATAACTTAATACAGAACTTCCTGTAAATTTCGTTTCTGCAAATAAGTGATGAAGAAAGTTTAGGCAAAACAACATGTCGTAATATGAACATGTCTTTCGACCCTTTTATAACAATAACACGGTTGAAGTGCCAAGTATACATCATTCATACCAAATTTTCAGTACCATTGAACAGGCAGTTTATATATCAAGTAAAAAACTTACAATGCAAAAAAAAAAAGAGTAAAAAAAATAAAAAGATTGCACTATATATATATTATCACTCAAATGAATCCTTTCAGGCAGATTGATAATTTTGTGACAAATATTTCACTATAAACTGTTGAGTAAGCATATTTCTCGCCTGTCGAACGCATTATCGCTTGAATCAGCACATTGATCTACTGCAGTAACCAATAAAACGAAATCTAAGTCATTAACTGATTGTACTACCTGCTTGCTTAATACTTGATGTAATCATTTATGCCTGATTGAGGGGTCAGTGCCACAATGGGGTATGTACTCCTCACGAAACTGCTAGTTGCTGGGACTAGTAGAGAGTGAGTTAAGTTCTTTAAAAACACATAGAACGATTGTCATGCATGACTGAGGGGTCAGGACCACCATCTCAGTATGTCATCCGCAAACTGCATGCGAAATAATAAAGTATCAAATGGCTAGGATGAAAAGTGCACACAACTTTAAAGTAAGTGGAGTGTGACTACTTGGACATAGTCATAAGAAAATGCTGAAATTAAACTCTACTGATTCTTGTCTAACTGAATACTAAACATCAATGGGCTACATTGAGTGTTTGATTTTAACGGATTTACGAAAAACATTTGATAAATAGCACAATAAAGTAAGTGAGAACCGAACCGTCAATCCAAAAGCGAACAATCCAAGGAAAATGGCAACACCAGAAACAAGAAAGGCGGAAAAAAACAGAGACACAACATGGGTACGGCATGAAGACACTCACACACAAAGATGAACAACACGGACCCAATAAAAAAACCATGGGTGAGATCAGGTGCACCGGTAGAGTTAGCATCTCCTGCTTCTTATAAGTTATAAAATTCAGTCAGCACATGGAGAGCGGCTAAAAGAGGGCACAACATTCAAAGTTGTATCAATCAGGAAGTTGATATGGTAGAGCATTGATAATCGCTTACCACTCATACCTCATTTTAACAAGGCAGCATACTCGATTTCAAATGAATCCTTTCACATAAATTCAGAGTAATGAATTTTGTGACAAAAATTTCACTGCTATGGATAATACAGTAAAATATCGATGCCCCGTCATAGAGGAAGCTAATATTGGAGAGTTTTAAAAAATATGTAAGAACGAACACCCCATTATGGGAAACAACAAAATATCGAACTTGCTGTAAATTTACTGCAGATGGCTATTTCAACATGTTATATTTTTCAGTACATAACATTAGGAGTAAAAACAAGTTATATAGCTATCTCTCTGACTTTCTCCGGTTCACTGTAGAAAACAGCAGAAACTTGTAGATTGACAAAACGAATCTGATAAAGACATGATCGAACAATGCCAAAACACTAATCATGCTAATAAATGATACATTTTATTTATTTAACATGCATATTTCAACACTGAGAACATTTCTTTACAAACAGAGTTATCGATAAGTATTGTGTAGTTAATCTTGATAATTGAGAATTCTGAATTATTTTTCATGATACAAATTGCCAAAGCCATAAAAATAAAGTGCTGTAGTATAAATTTGCAATACACAGAAAATCAGTCTAAATTGCAGCTTAGTTTATGGTCTTCCAAACGTTAAGATTCTATCTGCACTGAAGAGACATAAGTTGTCGAAATGCGCATATGCAGAAACCAAATTCATAGTAACTTCAGTATTTAGTTATTAGACATTTATCTCATTTTATACCAGAAGTGTAAAGTCTGGTTTGTATTCAACATTAAACACTGATACTCTACAAAAGACGGCAGTTTGGAGGAAAATTACAAGATGATCTTGCAACTGATCGATTGTTCAAAGCAGCACTTGGACCTGAGGAAATTTAATAAATTCTTCCACAAATTATCTTAGGTGAATGATCGATTAGCAAATAAAACACAGAAAATTGGGAAAATTTGATAAATTTCGCTAAACGTTTTGAATAATATCGTGAAGTCGTCGTCACAGATTTAAAGATGATAATGAAGGCATGAGTGATTAATCTACTGCATCAGGTTAAAGAAGGTCAACGCTGATGTTAATAACAATTTATTTGTAATTCTACTTAATTAATTGCGGATGAACTTACAACTAGATCAACATCTTATAATATACATCAGGTTGACTTGGTTCATTAAATTATCAGTCAACAATCAAGTATAGATTTTTGTGTCTTGGAAGACTATTCCGAAGCCAAATACCTTCTCTGGAATGCTTCTATCAAATGTCAGATGTCTGTGTGAACTACTACTGGTTATTGCTCCCTAGAAAACGATTTACTCTGTATACTTATTTTCTCCATGAAAATGCAGTTTTTAAATAAAACATCTATTATATCTGTGGTAATGTTTTTGCATCCAAACATATATAACCTACGTAAGTCAGGACATAAGGAAGACAACTCTAATACTGCTGAATTACTAACTGAAGTGTGGCTCATAGTTATCGTTCTTACATGATTATGTTGACTGGATATACATAATTCAGGCTTTCCATTAGTTTGTATATAATCCTCGTCTACACCTAAGTCGCAAGCGTTTACTTTTTCTGATGTTATTTCGTCATCTGGATAGGATCTCCAAGTCTTCAGGCACTTAGGAAATTCAAATTCTGCAATACCATCACAACATGCAAACCCGAAAAAGTTCAGCCATCTACATGATAGAAGAATACAACTAACTCCCGCTGATGTAAATTTTCCATTATGACCTATGTCCAATTTTCTTAATAATGGACAATTCTCTCCGATTGTTGTTAACGATTCATCTGTTAATTGTATGCAAAAGTTTAAAATCAATATCCGTAATTGTGAACATTTTGTAACAATCGACGTCACACCTTCGTCATCAATTTGTGAGCAAGCCATTATCGACAAACAACGCAAATTTGAACATCCATTTGCAAGTGCTGTCAAGGAAATTCCGGATATTGAATGAAGTTCACTTATATTCAATTGTTGAAGTAAAGGACAGTTTCGCGCCAGCCACACTAAGCCGTTGTCTGTTATATTATCACATCGTTTTACTGAAAATGTCTTCAAATTCGGTATTTTCATTGACATATACTTGAGGCCTTCATCATTTACTCTTGTGTAGTCAATATTTAGTGACGTAAGTGTATGCATGTGTCTTAATTTTAAAAATGTTTCATTCTTCAAATACCGGCTGGTTACATCACAAGTTTTTATATTTGAAAAGGTCTCAAACAGAAACTGTACTGTATTATTTTGAATTGTATCACAATGCACAGAAATTGTCTTTATAAAGTTATGGCGTGATAGTAACTCTAATGTCGCCTGAAATTCCTCATCGCTTCCACTATAATAAAGCTGTAATTCTTCAATTTGTGATTTGCAAAATGCTGGATTTAAGTCTTGAAATATGAAACTATTATCAAAACGTATTGATATGGAAGAAAGAACTGGACATTTTACTATGAATTCTTTTACCATGCTGATATTAGATTCAGTAAGATATTCAGATGAAATATCTAGTAGTTTAAGATTCCTGAAGTAACACTGTGGGGAATGTTTGATCAACGTGGATATATTTTCTTCATTTGTTCTAAGAGAGATAACACTGTCATAAACACTTTCAATATTCCTTAAATATGGCAAGATACTACCTTCATTTATTTTGCCCCAGAGAGATGGTGTTTTAGCAAGTTGTTTCCATCGTTTGCACACGTTTATGATGCTGGTTATCAACTCAATGGGAGACAGGAAGGACAGTATATTAACAATTATTTCTGGAGGCACACAATCCATTTTCTAAAAAAAGAAGAAAAAACATAATATACATCTTAATATTAGTATTACATTGTAAGATATGATGTATAACAACATCTTGAACTTTCCTATTCAACAAAATAGTGTAAGTGTTCTTCCCAGTAGATTCTTAGAGAAGAAGAAAATGATCAACTTGACAAAACTTTGGAAAACTAAACTCATACTAAATGGTCTTAATTAACTGTGCTCCGCTTTTAGCTGACCTTTTCGTTTACTCGTGCGAGGCCAAGTTTTTACAAGGGCTTATTCAAAGAAAACAAAAACATTTAGCCCAGTCCTTTTTCAGCTTCCGCTACATAGACGATGTATTTTCTCTTAATAATCCTAAATTTAAGGATTATTTACATCAGATCTATCCAAATGAGCTTGAAATTAAAGAAACAACTGAAACACCTACTTCAGCTTCGTACCTAGATTTTTTATTGTATATTGACGAAGAAGGACGTTTTAAATCTAAGCTATATGACAAGCGTGATGATTTTAATTTCCCCATTGTGAATTTTCCCTTCGTTGCTGCAATATACCTACCTCTCCAGCCTATCTATGGAGTGTACATTTCACAGTTGATTCGTATTGTCGAGCTTGTAGTTTGTACAGTTATTTTTTGAACAGAGCAAAAACACTGTCCCAAAAGCTGCTTAGTCAGGGATTTGTTCAATCTTTGTTAATTTCATCCCTCAAGAAATTCTATGGCCGTCACCATAGCATCATTGAAAGATATGACGTGTCAGTATCCCAAATGAAAGTGGACATTTTCAGCTAGATTCACGTCTTCCCGGATTTGACTACCGACTTTGACATTTTCCCGGTTTGAATCACTCACAGTGTGACGGGTGCTGTTAACAGAGCAGGACATGCTTACCCTTCCGGAGCACCTGATGTCACGCTCAGTTTCACTGGAGTTCACACTGTGAGTGCCTTTGTCCTGAATGTTGTAATTTCTGGTTCTGTGCTTTGTATCTGTCTAACGTCATTGTTTTTGTGTCTAACGTCAGTGTTTTCTGTGTTCTCGTTTTTGCTCTGTCTTTGGACTTCGATTTTTGTGAATTTCTTCCCTTTGTTCCTTCGGTATTTTACTGCCGTTGTTTTGAGAGCTGTAAAGGTTTTAAATACCCTGTGTTGGCGGGAAATTGCCTTTGCACATTCAATATAAAACACCTTTTACACTGTGATTGTTTAATCCTGTAAGATATATAATGAAGATGAGAAAAATGTTACTATCAGCATAACTATGCCTTTTGGGGATTTCTGTTAACAATTCACTTTAACATTTAGAAATATATCAACCTCAAAAATTCATTGTTCACAAACCGAACAGTCTTTTACATTGACTATACTGTTTAATGTCTTATCAGCACATGCAAGACATGAAGGTTTGGATTAATTTGAATGAACGCAATACAGGCAGAAATTTTGTTTACTGTCACTTCAGAAAGACATTCAAGTCTGGAAAGAAAGTGAGAACCGAGCCGTCAGTGTAAATCGAATAATCCAAGGACAATGGCAACGTCGAAAAAACGAAGACATAACACGAGTAAGGAACAGAAAAGAATATGAATACACATATACACAGGATAAAAATACGGACGCAATAAAAAAATTCATGAGTGAGGTCCAGTGTACCGCTACAGTAAGCATCTCCTTATTCTTATAAGACACCCGCCATGTTGAACATGTCAAATCCGTTAGTAAAGTCAAATCCTGAAGAGTTTACGCAAATCTTATTCTTTAAGCTTGCAACACTACCAATTCAAAATTACTCCATAAAAACATGCAAAAAATATTTTTAGCCCGTTTTTGTATTCATTCCATCCGGAATTCCATGTGAAAGTTAAAAATTTAATTACGCTATTTGATTAAAACAGGATTTCAGTCGACCCATTTTAACAGAGACAGGGAAATGATTACAATACATGCTTTTATGAAAATAAAGTTTTTTATCAATAATTTGTAATTTCAGATTTTTTAATGTATACTTACATTACGTTACTCGTAAACAGCTTATTACTAAGGGCATTTCTAATCCTCGTTTTTTACAGAAATGTTGTTAAAAATGCCAGAAGTTTATTAAAAGTCCAGAAAAGCTGGGACGTAAATTACATTCTTTACGTAATAGGGGATATCGACAAGATATTCTGCTTGCATCCGTTAAATTAGCTTTGAGACCTAATGACCTGAAAATTTTGCACACATACTGGCCTCTCACTGATATTGCCGATGTCTACTGAAATCTATGATGATTCTTTATCAAACCCTTCGGGAAGTTTTGAATTTGATAATTATTCCGGAGTGCGACAGTGTTTTACAAGCAGACTAGGCTCCTTAAGCTAGCCGGCAGTTTAGCGCCGAGCACCACTTGACCCATCTTTCTAAATTATGTATTGTTTTTTTTTCTTTCCCTTCAAGATTGTGGTCATGGAGTTAGTGGTCTACCTGTATTGGGGTTTTATTCGTATGTTTATTATACTATAGGGAAACGGGACAGAGTTTTGAGTACCCATAAACCGGTTTAACCCTACCGCTGGCTTTTGCTAGTGCCGGTACCTAGTCTGGCTGTCCCGAGTTCCTATCGTTGTCTACGTTTGTGTTTTGTCTTATTCGTGTCCTTCATGTGTAGTTCCATAGCAATTATAATGTTCAGCCATTGTAGGTGTTTCATGTTATCCATTTTTAGCTCACCTGGCCTTAAAAGGCCATGTGAGCTATTGCCATCACTATGCGTCCGTCGTCCTCCGTCCGTTAACAATTTCAAACATCTTCTCCTCTGAAACCGCTAAGCCAAATTAAACCAAACTTGGCCTGAATCATCATCAGGGTATGGCTTCTCAAACTGATGTTCAGTTTGTCCCTCTGTCGAACAACATGGCCGCCATTGCTAAAAATAGAACATATTGGTAAATTGCAGTTTTTGGCTAATAACTCGAAAAGCGTTACAGATATCAAAAATCTGACACGAGTAAAAATGATCAGCATGATGAGATCTATCCACTGTGCAATTTTGAAGAAAATCTGAAAACCCATCTCGGAGTTTCAGCCCTTTTTCCGTTAAATTTTCAAATTTTTTGCATTTTTGATTTTTTATTTCAAAAAGTGTAACAGATAGAGGTCAAGTGTTATTTGCAAAAATATTCAGCATATCAAGATCTACCCACCCTGAAATTTTGAAGAAAATCCATAAACCCTTGTAGGAGTTATTGCCCTTTTTCACCGAATTTTAAAAATTTTCGTATTTTTCATCTTTTATTTCTAAAACTATAGAAGATGACGATTAAGTGTAAATTGATGAAATGTTTGCCATGATGTGGCGACTTCAAAACTGATGTTGAAAATTGTTCTTTGGCCGCCATTTTCAAAATGGCCGCCAAAAAAGGCGGGAAAATTCAACATTGTCCGATTTCAATGAAATTTGATTTCCAAATAGATATTGATGTTGCGACTTCAAAACCGGTGTTGAAAATTGTTTGGTGAACGCCAAAATGGCCACCAAAAAAGGCGGGAAAATTCAACATTGTCCGATTTCAATGAAATTTGGTTTCCAAATAGATATTGATGTTGCGACTTCAAAACCGGTGTTGAAAGTTGTTCGTTGATCGCCATTTTCAAAATGACCGCCAAAAAAGGCGGGAAAATTCAACAATGTCCGATTTCAATGACATTTGGTTTCCAAATTGGTCTTGATGTCGTAACTTCAAAACTGATGGGAAAAATTGTTCGTTGACCGCAATTTTAAAATGACCACCAAAAAAGGCGGGAAAATTCAACATTGATTTCAATGAAATTTGATTTCCAAGTAGATATTGATGTTGCGACCTCAAAACCGATGTTGAAAATTGTTTGATGGCTGCCATTTACAAAATGACATCTCGACTTCAAAACTGGTGTCGAAAGTGGTCCTTAGCAAGAACGTTTTTTTGTCAAAAAAGCCCAACAAAGAAATATAGTAAAACAAGATCAGACTTTAAAAACAGTTCAAGATATTGGAGGTGTTTGAGCTACGGGAGTTTGAGAAACTGAAGATCAACTGTATAACTTACAATGTTACCTTGATTGTGGCAACTGAAAGCCAGGTGAGCGATACAGGCTCCTGGGAGCCTCTGGTTTAACATTTCGATGAAATTCAAAGATAAGTATAGTTTGAATAGCGTTATAATTACCATTTGAAGTTATGGATGGAAAGGAAAATAATATCGAGAAACAAAGTTGATTTGATGCTTGGAATTAGAAATACAAATATTCAGTAACATGGGAATCAAGTAAGACCTGGAGATTTAGTAGAGGATTATATCGTTTCTTTTTTTGAAATTAAAGGAAGCAGGATTATATATTCTGTCCGAAATAAAAGGGAAATTATTTTAATTTTTGTTCGAGGAAGAGGGTATACGTCTTAACACTGCATTGAATATATCTAGAATTAAGATAATTCCCAACCCCAAAGGACTCTTTTTAATTGATTTGCGAGTTTGAAACGCACAGAGGTGATACCCAGACAAAAAGACCGTTTCCAATTGGTTTTTAAGTTAGAATCAATAGCCATGAAAACATATATTTGCATTTGTAAAGCCATACAATGTAGAAGGCTTAACTCCAGTTCTATACACGGTCCTCAATTTGTTGAATTGTTGGTTTGATACCTAAACCTCTCCCAGTGTGACTGCTGTACTTTTATCATGACGTTTAGTTGATTTCCAAATTGAATACTCAAAACAACACCCTCTATGAAATATTCTCCTACTTTGAATCACCATTAAAAAATCACATATTAAGTCTTTTAAGCACTTTGATTAAGAATGATCACTCCTGAGGTTTTTGAAACTGTCTCGGACTTTCGGAATTCTCTAATTTTATCCATTAATATGCAGTAGAAAATTTTGCACACTGTCCCCCACTTTTCTTTTCAAAATATGATAGTATACATCTTTAATAAACTTCTGACAAAATTTGGTGAAATTCTTGATATGCCTTCATCGCATTTCATATGTTGATTACCTTAATGCAAAGTGAATGAAAAGTCTAGAGAAGTTTGGTTTCCCGCTACAATCTTAAAAACGGCCACACTGACCTGTCAATATTTTTTTGTTTAAAATGATGTAAGATCAATATATCAGTGAATAACAATTATGATTTTAAATCCTTGATATAATAAATTGAGGAGTGGCCATCCTTCAGCACAATCATATAATCAAATACAGATGTGAAGCATGGCCAAAGAAACAAATAGTTTTAAATGAAAATAAGTCCAAATAAATGATTAATGTCTAAGATCTCAGATTATTTGTCTATCAAATCAAAGCTGTTCTTATACAAAGCGACTTTTAAAATAATGAAATATGCTATAAAGTGCCACCCTCTACTCACTTGGATAAAGTAGCTCCAATGATGATATATGTACATGAAATGATCTAAAATTTAGTTCTGGTCATACACATGGTATGCTAAATACATAAATTGATGAACTAGAGGCTCAGAAACTGAGCCTGAATAGCTCACCTGACAAAATGCTTGCAGCAAGGGATGAAATTTATGTTTATCCTATAGGATCCTGTGTTAAAATATGTTCTGTGCTGATGGTCTTGTTTTTTTTTCATCAGATCAAAACAAATCAATCAAAGCAATTTTAGCTTGGCTGAATTTGCTTTAATAGTTTCAGCGCATATGACCTAAAAGATGTTTTCTTTTACGGGTCCCATTTTAAACATAGTTCTGTGCTTGGAGCCTTTTCTTTTGTCAGATCCGGATAAAATGAGCGTTCTTTGTAAAAGACCTTCCGTTCATCATTTCAGTACAGTTAAGTTAAATTTGCTTCAATAGTTTCAGAGCAAATGTTGAAGATGATGTTTTTCCCATTGGGTACAATGTTCAAACTAAGATCTATGCTGGCGGCCATGTTTTTTTATCGAATCAGAACAAAATGTGCAATCTTTGTTAAGGACCTTACATACATCAATTGAGTACAGTTTAGTTAAATTTGCTCTAATAGTTTCAGAGCAGATGTTGTAAATAATGATTTTCCCATAGGGTCCAATGTTAAACTATGTTCCGTGCTGGCGGCCATGTTTTTTTATGGAATCGCAACAAAATGCATATGTGCAAGCTTTGTGAAGGACCTTCCATACATCATTCCTGTAAAGTTTGGTTGGATTTGCTTCTGTGGTTTCAGAGGAGAAGATGAAAATGCGAATTTCCCATAGGGCCAATGTTAAACTTTGTTCCGTGTTGGCGGCCATGTTTTTGTCAAATTGGAACGAAATGTGCAATCTTTGTGAAGGACCTTCCATACATCATTCCAGTAAAGTTTGGTTGGATTTGCTTTAGTGGTTTCAGCGGAGATGATGAAAATGTGAGTTTCCCATACGGCCAATGTTAAACTATGTTCCGTGCTGGCGGCCATGTTTTTGTCGAATCAGAACGAAAGGTGCAATTTTTGTGAAGGACCTTCCATACATCATTTCAGTACAGTTTACTTAAATTTGCTTCAATAGTTTCAAAGCAGATGTTGAAAATGATGTTTTCCCATTGGGGCCAATGTTAAAACTAAGATCCGCGCTGGCGGCCATGTTTTTTATCGAATCGGAACGAAATGTGCAATCTTTGTGAAGGACTTTCATACATCATTCCTGTAAAGTTTGGTTGAATTTGCTTCAGCGGTTTCAGAGGAGAAGATGAAAATGTGAAAAGTTAACGCCGGATGACTGACTACAGACAACGGAAGACAGACGACGTACGCAAAGTGAAAGCAACAGCTCACACTGACCCTTCGGGTCAGGTGAGCTAAAAAGGGCCAGGAAGACAGAAATGCTAATTTATGAAGTCCTGAAGGATATTAAGTCTAAGATATAGCGGGAAAGCCCATGCAATATGAATAGATATAATACCAGTATCAAAATTACTGAAAATCCCCTCATGTCCATTTTCGTTTCCTTTATGTGCCTTGATAAAGAAAATAACACCATGAAATAAATGCAAATTTATGAAAAGTGAGACAAAATTAAAGGCTGGACTTAAAATTTGAGTATAATCCTTTGACTTGGCTCTTAGTTTGACATTATGGACTCTAAAATGACAATTGCACTATGTTAAGGGGAGGAACAGCATGACAGTTTAATGTCTGAGGTTCATTTACACATCAGACTAATATTTAATAACTATCCCTGTGTCAAAGTCTATTCTAAAAAAAAAATCAGACTGAATCAAAGTTGTCACTTATGGTCACGACATTGAAAACTGGAAATTTACACGTATTGAAGATATATCCAAATCAATAACAGAGTCCTGTGTAGAAACAGCTTACATTTGATGTTTCACACAATTCTACCCGCCAATTTCCTCCAAATCATGAAAATGGCTTAAAATGGCATTTCAGTGTCCAAATAAAGGAATAATATGTAACAGCTGTTTTAGGCAAATATTGTGACATCAGCTGGCTAAAACTTCAAACTTCACCCCAAATTCCTCATACATACATGTTTTGCATCAATTTAAGCTATTACATGTACTAACATTTTATAACTTGTTTTGAATTTTCCCATGCATTGGAGATGGTCACGATAGTGGTGCACCTGTTTATTGGGTTCGTGTTGTTCATCTTTGTATGTGTGTGTGTCTTCATTTTTCTTTCCTTTGCTGTACTCATGTTATGTCTTTGTTTTCCAATATTGCCATTGTCCTTGGATTTTCGTTTTAGACTGATGGTTCCTTTCTCACTTACTATCTCTCGGTCGAGTCGGTAGACTTTTATTCTTGTAACATACATGTACAGCTGGAGAAGGACACATTAATGTTCTTATTCTACTACTCACGAGTCCCTTCAAGGTGTAAAATATTGCATAACTTTTGACACGTTAAACCAAAAATCTTATACGTCTATTAAATGTAGGTATCATTACCGACTAAGTTTATATAGGAAAAAAATATGTAAAATTGCATTAACATATTACAGTATAAAACATGTTGAGCATACTATGATAGTATTATAATAATACAGACGGAAGTCATAATGTTACCTTTTTAAACTTTGAGACTATTCAATACCGAGAAATGTAATTTTAAACTTATTTAAAAGCCACTTTTACCGGATCTCATAGCTATTAAATGCCAACCAATTTTTGTAGGGTGAATTCCCGCGTGGAAATTTATTGCATGACATAAGCATACATGTAGAAGCAAGTACGAATGAATACATTTACTTTGCATTTTTTTTGTAAATTGCATGAATTTTTTGTTCTGTGTGTAAGTACATGCTTTGTATATTATACAATAAAATGTTGTAATGCAAGTATTCTCAAATTCTATCATGTGTAAAAAATATTCATTCAACATAATTATGCAACTAAAGCAAACACAAATTATTTAGTCACATTGCAAATTTATTAATTATATCACGTAAAAGTATAATATTATTAATTTGAATGTGTATCGTATAAAAGTTGTCTTACAGAAGATATTTTATCACTATGGACGTCGTCTAGACCTTATCTTTAATTTTGTTTAGTATTGTATTAGAATATTATTTTTAATGAAACGTTATTTAGACATAAATATGTACAATTTCAATTTATTTTCTGTATGCGATCAAATATACCTTTTGCATTTACAACCGGGTTGAAACACCGGTGTTTAAAAAACTCCAGTAACAGGACTCTCTAACCTGCAGCAGAAGAATGGTTAAAAGTAAGTTGAATTTTACGAGGCTGGATATGTTTCTTGTCGTCCTGTTTGTTATTATATTAAATAAAATTGTACATGTGTATCTCCAAAATAAAAATTTAATGGTTTTATTCCATAACTTTTTTGGCTTGTTCTCATCAGTAGAAAACGAAAGTCGGTTTGACCTTTATGGAATAAAAGAATTTTACACAAAACAGCAATGGCGAGTAACTACTGTCAAAGTTGCTAATATTATTAACTTTTTGACATTTTTCTACAAGAAACACATTTTTTACAAAATTATTTAATCTTTTAAAAAGTAAGGGCAAAGGTCCGTGTAACACTTAACAATTCAAAATTCTAAAACTTTTTGAAATTTTAATATTTTAAAAGTTTGACCAAAAATCTAAAATATCAAATTTTCAAAATGAACAATAATATTAAAATTTTTAAAATTTAACCGAAGAATTAAACTTTAAAAATTTTTAAACTTCTACATTTTTGGATATTTGATCAAACTTCGAAATTTGTAAAATGAACTGAGACATAAGTTGTCGAAATGCGCATATGTAGAATCAAAATTCACTGTAACTTCGGTATTCCACTGGGTCGATGCCACTACTGGTGGACTGTTAGTCCCCGAGGGTATTCACCAGCCAAGTAGTCAGTACTTCGGTGCTGACCCGAAAGCCGATTCTATTTAAAACCTTACAATATCTAAGTTGAAACTAAGGAGTATCTCCCTCATGCAAAGCTCTGTCCTTAGCTGATTTTGGTTTTCTATTTAGATCATATTTGGTAATTTGTTCTCTATCAGTTTTTAAACATCTTTGACATTATGGTCTTCCAAACGTTGAGATTTTATCTGCACTGAAGAACTGTTAGTCCCTGAGGGTATTCACCAGCCCAGTAGTCAGTATTTCGGTACTGACCCGAAAGCCGATTCTATTTAAAACCTTACAATATCTAATTTTTGTAAATTTTGTTGAAAATAAGGAGTATCTCCCTCATGCAAAGCTCTGTCCTTAGCTGATTTTAGTATTCTATTTAGATCATATTTGGTAATTTATTTTCTATCAGTTTTTAAACATCTTTGACATTATGGTCTTCCAAATGTTTAGATTTTATCTGCACTGAAGAGACATAAGTTGTTGAAATGCGCATATGTAGAATCAAAATTCACAGTAACTTCGGTATTAAGTTATTATTTTTGATCATTTCGCTTTTTAAAAGTTTCGAATTTTCGATTTTTGAATAAAAATACAAAACTTCTCAAAATCGCTAGCTCATGCAAGCTAATGTTGTAGTTTAGTTTAAAATTATTTCATTTGTTCATAAGTAACAAAAGGGATCAGACACAAGTTAAACAAACTTATGAAGTCCTCTCCCGTATATACAATTATTACAATAATAAATAAGCATGCTTATACAATTAACATAAAACATAGCAATATCATTTTTTGGATAAGAAGAATAACATATGAAAACTGTTGTAATATTTTTACAGTTTAAAGATACTCAGTAATACCTTTAATGGTGTGTATGGTGTTCAAACAACATGAAATCTCTTCGACTTTTTAATATATTCGTATACGAGCTTGAATATATATTCGTTCTGAGCATCTGTTAGTGCTGGGTTACCACAAGTTAAAAGTTGAAGATCTATATTACAATTATTTGGTAGCCAAGCAAGATTGTCAAGCAAAGAATTTCGTATTATTGTAAAATTGGGACATTTGAAGAAGAAATGGAATGAGTCTTCGCGAACTGCGCCACACAAACATAACGGGTCAGATATAAAATCATAATTGAGAAATGAAGCTTGACATCTAAGTTGTGTCAGTATTATATTTAATTTTCGAGGGCCAACACAGTAGTAGCTAGCTAATTTTGAAAATATTGTGAAGACCAATTTTTTCACCTACGTGTGAAGAATATTTCAGTTTTAACCTTGAGTTAAGTAAGATGGGAGGATCAGGGGGACACTGAATAGGGAGATTAATTTACATTTGTGTGTTCTTTTGTTTTTTGATAAAGTATAATGCATCTAGCTTTAAAATATATACATCTTTGTGTCCTTTACCTTTTTGTAGATTTGTATTTTATTCAACGATAATGTTTCTAGCCTTAAAATGTATAGTACATGAAGCTTGGTCCCAATTGAAATAAGCGGGAAGCGGGATTGTCGTTTTTTAAACGAGCTGGAAACGGGATCTTTGCAAAAAAAAAAATGCAGGTTTACAGATTTCATAAGTGGTTGAATATATTTAAGAAGTTTTATAATAGATATGGACATTTCATGTCTATAAATATGGCGTTACTCGTAAACAGCTTATTACTAAGGGCATTTCTAATTCTCGTTTTTACGGAAATTCTGATAAAAAAATGCCAGAAATTGATTAGAAGTCCAGAAAAGCTGGAACGTAACTTACATTCTTTACGTAATAGGGGATATCGACAAGATATTCTGCTTGCATCCGATAATTTAGCTTTAAGACCTAACGACCTGAAAATTTTGCACACATACTGGCCTCTCACTGATACTGCCGATGTCTACTGAAATCTAGAATGATTCTTGACCAAACCCTTCGGGAAGTTTTGAATTTCATTTTTTCCGTAGTACGACAGTGTTCTATCTGCAGACTAGGCTCCTTGAGCTAGCCGGCGAGTACCCATTGACCCATCTTTCTAAATTATGTATTGGTTTTTTTTCTTTTCTTTCGAGATCGTGGTCATGGAGTTAGTGGTCTACCCGTATTGGGTTTTACTCGTATGTTTATTATACTATAGGGAAACGGGACAGATAAAGGGGAGGTTTGGATACCCATAAACCGGTTTAACCCTACCACTGGCTTTTGCTTCTTCCGGTACCAAGTCCGGCTGTCCCGAGTTCCTATCGTTGTCTGCGTTTGTCTTTTGTCTTATTCGTGTTCTTCATGTGTAGTTCCATAGCAGATTGTGGCATGTAATTATAATTTTCAGCCATTGTAGGTGTTTCCTGTTATCCATTTTTCATATGTGAAAATGGGAAAAAGTCCACCGTGAAACGGAAATCGTTCAAATTAAGCCTGTGAAACGGGAAAAGCATCCTCTTGAAGAGTCTTTGTAAAATATTTTCCAGCTCGTGGAACCGGAAAGTGGAGAAAATTGACGGGATTTCCTTTTAGGGATTCCATTGGTATCCCTAAAAAGATATCAACACCACTGACGCCATTTGTTTCTTTCGGGAGGCAGGATCCCCGTTGTAAGGGTTATTCTATAGGGATATAATCAAATCCAAATTAGACGGCAAAAATGGTAATGGAACAACCTATAGGCTACTGATTATCAATATATACATGTGGAATATAAATAATATTTCATATATACCATTGACTTTAGTTAGATGTGAGGGTGGGCTATCTACACCATTGGCGTCAATTCGTACCTTTTACGGTTGGCAGAAACCCAGGAGTAATGTAAAGGGACGGTCACCATAAGCATAGTAGGAAAGGGAAGCATGCAACGGATACGTGGGAAATCTCAAGTAAAGAAGAACGTAGTTGTAGCTAAAAGATACCACAGATTGCAATTTTCCTTTTTTTTTCTTAAATAATCAAACATTTCCAAATTAAAATTGTTTGTTAAGAGATTTGTTTCCATACTACTCATACCCATATCCATCAGCTACGGTACGAAAGCTCTATGTTTTTTTTATCATTTTATTTTCTTAAATTGTATAAAGTATACAGTACAATATTTACATTTGGGTTTTCCCATACATAAGGTCAAAAATAGAACATGTCATCTCCCGCGGCCATGGTTTTCATCTGGCATGTGTAAAATGAATGAGTAATTGTTGAAAAAAGACCCTTCAAAATTTTTTTTTACTGTAAAGTTTGGCTTTCCTAAAACGTCCTCTGTTAAATTATGCTCCCCGCTGGTGATGAACAACAAAGACCCAATAAATACCAAGGGTGAGATCGGATGCACCGGAAGACACCCGCCGTGTTGAAACAACGGCAGTAGAATACCGAAGGAACAAAGGAGTGAAATTTACAAAAATCGAAGTCCAAAGACAGGGCAAAAACGAGAACACAGAAAACAATGACGTTAGACAGATACAAAGCACAGAAACAGAAATTACAAAATTCAAAACAAAGGCACTCACAGTGTGAACTCCAGTGAAACTGAGAGTGACATCAGGTGCTCCGGAAGGTCCTGCTCTGTTAACAGCACCCGTCACACCGCGAGTGCTTCAATCCGGGAAAATGTCAAAGTCGGTAGCCAAATCCGGGAAGACGTGAATCTAGCTGAAAATGTCCACTTTCATTTGGGCTTCTGACACGTCATATCTTTCAATGATGTTATGATGACGGCCATAGAATTTCTTGAGGGATGAAATTAAAATAGGTTGAACAAATCCCTGGCTAAACAGCTTTTGGAAACAACAGCAGTAGAATACCGAAGGAACAAAGAGGTGAAATCCAAAGACTGGGCAAAAACGAGAACACAGAAAACAATGACGTTAGACACAAAAACAATGACGTTAGACAGATACAAAGCACAGAACCAGAAATTACAACATTCAGAATAAAGGCACTCACAGTGTGAACTCCAGTGAAACTGGAACAGTGTTTTTGCTCTGTTCAAAAAATCACTGTACAAACTGCACGCTCGACAGTAACGAACCAACTGTGAAATGTACACTCCATAGGCTGAAGAGGTTGGTATATTGCTGCTAAGAAAGGGAAAGTTCACAATTGGGAAATTAAAATAATCTCGCTTGTCATATAGCTTAGATTTCAAACGTCCATCTTCGCCAATATACAATAAAAGATCTAGATACAAAGCTGAAGTAGGTGTTACAGTTGTTTCTTTAATTTCAAGCTCATTTGGATAGATCTGATGTAAATACTCCTTAAATTTAGGATTATTAAGAGAAAGTACATCGTCTATGTAGCGGAAGGTGAAATGAAAGGACTGGGCTAAATGTTTTTGTTTTCTTTGAATAAGCCCTTGTAAAAACTTGGCCTCGTACGAGTAAAGGAAAAGGTCAGCTAATGCGGCGCACAGTTTGTTCCCATAGGAATTCATATTGTCTGATGGAAAACACGACCTCAAAATACGACAAAAATATTGTCGATCAAAAATTCTAACATTTTGATTACGTCAATCTCAGTGTACTTCTTGTTCGAATCAGTGTTGTTCTTAACAAAATATGTCTTGTCATTCCCTATAACTAAATAGGTATATCTGAGTTCTCCATTTTTTGTGCAGAAACATTGATGTATTAAATCTGCAATTACTGTTTTCAGTCTGTTGTGTGGCAGGGTTGTATAAAGTGTAGAAAGGTCAAAAGTTTGTATGCTATGGCAATTGACAAGACTGTTTGAGGATAGCTATTCAAGGAGATCTTTTGAATTTTTAAGAATAGACATTTGATTCACACCTGATTATGGAGTAAGCTTTATTACAGTAAATTTTCAGGCCATCTCTGACTGCGGTCAACAAAGCAGTTAGGAGCTGTGAAAGAGGTTTAGTGGTGCATCTGGAAGACCTGGCAATGTATCTCTGTTTGTATGGAACATGTCCACTCCGGTAGTAAATTCGCATCCAGTAGAGGAAAAACAAACTTAAGTTGCAAAGAGAACGATCTGTTGTCATCTGGGAAATAGATATCCCATATATAGCGCTCTACAAGATCGTGATGTCGACTGTAAACCTTCTGCAGTGTTGACTTCAAGTTATTGGTAACATAGCCTTGCTTACGTAGCCTATTTATAAGCAACCGGACTCTGTCAAGGTAGTCACTGTATCAACTGTATCAAATTGTTTCTTAGCCATCGCACGGTATATCGATCTACGTTTTATGTATCATACGGTGGCAGTATAAAAGAAATGAAAGTTTTCACGTACTGCTTAGACTAAAAAGGAAGATAGAACCGACATAAACATATTTTGCTTATGTTGTATGACAAACAGGACTTCCATGCATAATAAATTAATTCTGCACTATACCCCGATATCCTAGTTCCAAAGTTTCTACGAGAACGTAAGACATGCTTGGGATTAACATGCAAATAATATATACGAAGTGATATGGAGAGAATGGACACGAGACCATAACTCATGTGTTAACTACAACTGTAATTAATGTTGATGGTGGGTTTGTCATGAACACTGAAGTTAAGTCAGATTAGAAGCAGCTTATTTGTTCGATAATTCTCCGGTTAGTAGTAACCTGTAAAGTTGTTTTTAAATCTTTTTTTCAGAGAGTATCTTTATGAAGCTGCATATCAAAACTATTTTATTTAACTTTGAAAGAAGTTGGCATGCAACTTGAATGAATAGGTGCTTTTTATCGACTCTCTTTATCAGGAGTGGTGTTGATTTTGGACAGTTTTCTTAAATATCCTCAGAACTACTCTTGAAAAAGACACACAGCCCTTGGGACTAAAAAGTGGCAGATATATAAAAGATATATACCAGGATGACACTGACATTACAGTAAAGGAGTTGTTCCATTACAGTGTTTGCCGTTTGATTTGGATTTAATTATACCCTTACTCCCGAGATCCTGCCTCCCGACAGAAAGGTGTTGATATCTTAATTCTAAGGGGTCTAAACGAAATCCCGTCAATTTTTCTCCACTTTCCGATTCCAAGAGCTGGAAAATTTTTGATAAAGACTCTTAAAGAGGCCGCCTTTTCCCGTTTCACAGGATACATTTCAACAATTACCGCTTCACGATGGTCACCTTTTCCCATCTTCACATGCAATTTTTGCAAAGATCCCGTTTCCAGCTCGTTTAAAAAACGTCAATCCCACTTCCTGCTTATTTCAAATGGGACCAACCTTCATGTACTATTCTTTTTAAAGCTAGAAACATTATCATTGAATAAAATACAAATCTACGCAGAGATAAAGGACACAGAGATGTATATTTTAAAGCAACATGTAGATGTATTATGGTTTATTAAAAAACAAAAGAACACACAAATGCAAATTAGTCTCCCTATTCAGTTTCTACCCTAGCCCTCAGTTCTAACAAGGTTAAAACTGAAATATTCTTCACCTGTAAGATGAAAATGTTTTCTGCAGATTATCGAAGTTTGATCAAATGTCCAATAATGTAAAAGTTCAAAAATTTTAAAATTTTAATACTTTTGTTAAATTTTCAAAATTTTAATATTTTTGTTCATTTTGAAAATTTGATATTTTAGATTTTTGGTCAAACTTTTAAAATATTAAAACTTCAAAAAGTTTTAGAATTTTGAATTGTTAAGTGTTACACGGACCGGCAAAACTGTTCTGGCTTAAAGGCTAAATAATTTGGATTTGGTGATTTTTAGATAAATCAGGTTGATGCGTGATAGTTATATTATTTCTTTAATTTTATGATGCAAAAAATATTGTTGGAAATTGTGTGATATGTAAAATACATTAGTTAAAACAACATTGGGAATGGGGTTACATTTCAATTGAACCCCGGGCAGAAATCTTATTCTCACTTTAAAAAAGGCTTTTCTAAAAGAGGAAATATTACTTACTACACTTAAAATTGGGTATTTTTAATATTAAAAATCAATTCGAGCATTAAAATTTATTTTCTAATATTCAATTTTCAGTATTAAATATAAAAAATGATTTTTGTTATATTAAATAACAAAATATCGAGGTTACTGTGTTAGCACATGATTAAGATGAATAGAAATAATATTAATCATATTTAGCTATACGTTCATACATGTATATAGTGATATTTGTATTTAGTATTTTGGATTTGTGGTATTATGAAATGCCTCCTAATCTTACTGAGTGAGATTCTTATTACACTCTTGATTAGATTCCAACTCTGTACTAAAAAAAGGAGGTGATGTGCATTTTGGTTTTAATGGAGATTCTAGATTGTAGCAATCAAATAAACCCCAAAGATAATAAAATTTGCATCACCGGAATGTTAGTTTAAATAAATTTCTAGCTGTAAAACCTTGTTTTTGACGGTTAACATTGTTTCTATTATACAAAGCTCCGTCCTTAGCTGATTTTGGCTTTTCATTTAGATCATATTGGTTATTTGTTCTCTATCAGTTTTTAAACATCTTTGAGTTTATGGTTTTTTTAAAACGTTTAGATTTTATCTGCACTGAAGTTGTCGAAATGTGCATATGCAGAAATTAAATTCAAAGTAACTTCGGAATTTAGTTATTTATTTACATACAATGTTTATAAATTACAGAAAGCTGTGGTCAATATGTATAGATATTTTCGCAAAACCCCAACATATACTAAATGTGGGATTAATTTTAAAACTTGGAGTACTGGAAGGTAAACATAGTTTTCCTAAGTTTTGGTTTATTCCTTGTTGAAGAATTTACCAATAGCAATTACTTGTGCTAATTAACAACCCTAATTAGCTCTAGGAAGCCGAGGTTAACCTACATGTATATTAATTTTCGCAAACTCCAATTAACATTCGGTTATTGAGATTACTCCTACCATATAAACCGGGGTTTCCTGAGCTGGAGATAAACCTAGCTTTTTTCTTAGGTTTTCCAAGATAAACTTAGTTTTTTTCTTAAGTTTTGATAGACTTGGCGCTCCATACTTATTTCTCATATCCAGTTACAGCACTAAATGCAAGCCATATTTCCCTAATTTTTACCCAAGTCGTAGAACGAATTAATCTACAAGATCTTTATAATTAACTTATGTTCTTCAAAATAACTTCAATAGATGCAGGGAAAGAAAGTGTATTGAATTGCACTGTATTTTTGCTACTTACAACTGTGTGTTTACATACGGCTACTCGTGTGTGTCAGTACATACACTTATAAATGATATAAACAAACACCTAAAAACGATCATAGGCAATCACGATACATATGTTTTTTACATGATGCAAATAATTCAATAACACATATATATTAAATAACAAAATACCGAGGTCACTGTAAATTTGGGTTCTGCATATGCGCATTTCGACAACTTATGTCTAATTAGTGCAGATTAAATCAAAACATTTGGAAATCCATGAACCGAAATACATGTATGTGTAAAAGCTGATAGAGAATAAATAACCAATGGGGTCTAAATAGGAAAGCCAAAATGAGCTAAGGACAGAGCCATGCAAGAGGGAGATACTCCTTAGGTTTTATCGCAAAAATATCATTAAAATATTCTGTTAGAAATTTACAAAAGTATTTAATCCTTCATTAAAGCACTATATTTTATGGTGTACAGGCGCGCATCCACCACTCTAGTCCACTGATGTCTTATTTGGGTTCAACGTCTATTTTAATTTTTTTTTTATGTTTTATTGTGTTTTTCTATCTTTTTTCCCTATTCAACGGATAGCACGGGGGGTTTGCTACGTCACACGCACGGATACTGTTACATTATGAAGGCTCGCTTCGCGTATTTTTGTCTACTTTTATGATGAAATAAAACCAATGGGAAGCAAACTGAATGAATCCACCGCAGGCCTGGCACCTCATTCAATATTTCTAGCACAAATACACCACGTAAAAACCTGCCAGTTATGTAAACACTTCTGTACAGTTGAAAATCGGGGCACGGATATGGGTGGCATCGCAGCAATCACGCTTGATTTCTACTAACCAATATGCAATATGTCCGTGTTTTTTTTATTGTAAATACTCTAAAATTCTATTATAACTTCCCTGGAAAACATTTACATATCTGCTGAAGGTTCTTTTGTTGATATCGCATAAAAACTGACGCACGGATACTTTTAACATAGAAATATTTACGGATACTGTTGACATCGTTGTCTTATAGGATGGGAGAGGTGCTTGAGATTACTGTTGCATCTAATCTCATCCATGGTTTTAATTCTGGTTGATGTTGTTCATCGGTATGTGTGGCTCTATATTTTACCTTTTTGTCGTACTCATGTGATGTCTCCGTTTCTAAGTGTTTCGAAACTTGCTATTGTCTTTAGAAGTTATTCTGTTTTGGACTGACGGTTTGTTTCTAATTTACGTTTAAACAATTTATCGTATATGAATTCCGAGAAGCTTATGTTTGATAGATTTACTCACCCTAGAGTATTATATAATCAACAAGGGCGAAAAACTTCATTTTTTCTTGAACCGTGGAATCAGGTTATACAGTTGGATCGGGCATTTAATTGTTTATACTGCTGCCGTTGTTGGGTCATTTTTAAAAGAAGCTCAAATTTTGTTGATAATCATTCGAATGTTACTATTTGCGTAAGCTGTGTTTCTTGTATATCAACAACGCATGTAATGAAAGTATTTATGCTATAATACAAAACATGTAATGAAAGTATTCATGCTATAATACAACATATGTGTAAAGAAAGTATTCATGATATAACACAACACATGTAATGAAAGTATTTATGCTATAACACAACACATGTAATGAAAGTATTCATGATATAACACAACACATGTAATGAAAGTATTCATGCTATAACACAACATATGTAATGAAAGTATCCATGCTATAACATAACACATGTAATGAAAGTATTCATGCTATTACAAAAAAATCTAAAAGACCTTTTCAGAAAGATTTTTTGGTACAATGGTGAAATCTATAAAAGTTGTTCACTGAAGGAAGAAATTACGAGAGGAAATGTCCAACATGCCTTTCTTATGGTCCGTCCGAATTTGTAGGTCATAGGAAGAAATCATAGAGTAAGTGGCGTCGATTTTTGACATTAGAAAATGGAGGTAATAATGAAATTACCGAACAGAGTTGTCAAAAGCCGAATTCCATAAGACAAAAAGACAAATCAGGTAGAAACCACTGGAAAAAGTCGACTGCAATTGTCCTGACTTGGTACAGGCATTTCAATAGAAATGGTGGGTTAAACCAGTTTACCAGGCGGTGACGGAGATAACTATGTCAAAAAGGTCTGTATAATTTGTGATAGCTCTCGCGTAACGAATCAACTGTAAAACAACAAGTAGAAGTTGAAACACATATATGCTATGCTATGGACAAACCGAATATTTATTATCAGAAAGGAAAAAAGAGTATGTATCTTTTATGCAAATAGCGATGAATATGTGTCGTGGGTATGAACAGTTACAGATAATTTTATAAAAATCTTATGGCATAAAGTTTTCTATGCTTAAAGAACTAAATACCAAAAACTGACTGAAAATCTAATTTCAACAACTTCGGTCTCCTCGGTTTAGATTAAACCAGCTAAATACCGTGTTTTGGGTTGATCATTGACTGCGCCGATGCGACTATATTATATATGAAACAAAAACAAAAAACTTCGAAGTAGAAACGGCCAGCATCTAGCAAAAATAGAAAGCATTGGTTGTAAAGGTCTACTGTGTAATATGTTTGAACCATAAAATGATCGCTAAGAATTGCAATAATTTGTGATTTTTTTAGCACATGTGTCGCCTGCGCTACAAATACAATGCTCTCTGTATTTTATTAGCCAATACAAAATGATTAGAATTATAAGGATCTGAACATCAAATTCTGATCAATTTGTATTTGCTGGACAATACGTTAAGCTTAACTAGGACCATTTTGTACACCTGGGTTCTGTTTAATCGCTTTGAAGGCTTTGTTTAAGGGTTTGATGGAGTTGACCGTTGTAGATTGACAAACGAGGCCAAGGACGCAAGACGACAGAAATTATTCCCTATTATTACTGGATACAAAATGATAATTCATTTGATCACATTTAATTTATCACCAGAGACATATAGATATATCTATATGTCTCTGATATCAATGGAGTTCGAAAAATGTCACCACTGGAGGACCGTGGGTTGGAATCTCCCCTTTTCTGGAAAGATACAAATATAGTGCAGAATTTAGGAAAAAAATACATAAATTGCAAATAAAAATCGACTGGAAGCGCCTCTTTTTCCTTCAATTCCAATCTGAACCCACTCCTTTTTTCGGAGGCTGAATCCGCCGGTGGTCAGTTCTCTGTTGTTTCTTTCTCAATCAAAATTGCATATGATTGTGCTCTGATTTCATATAAATTCGGAAAAGAAACATATTCAATGCTTGTTATTCAAACAGCCTCGCGTAAGACACAGGTACCAGATTGTACAGTGTGGAGAGGACGTGAAATCGTTGTTGCAACAAACGTGTGATATAACTAATCTAACTGATCAAGTTAAAAAAAATGAGTTGGCTAATACAATTTATCTCATTGGCACAGACGTAGGGACATATATGATTTTTTTGCCCAATGTCCAGTTATTAAGTTTATATCGGATTTGTTTCGAAGAAAATGATATAATTCGAGAATACAGCCACGAATCACTAGCCTGTCGCCATCAACATCAACAACGTTCTATCAAATAAATGTGTAGCTTTTATACGATGTCAACAGTATCCGTACCTATTTCTATGTTAACAGTTTCTGTGCGTCAGTTTTTATGCGATATCAACAAAAGAACCTTCTGCAGATATGTAAATGTTTTCCAGGGAAGTTATAATAGAATTTTAGAGTATTTACAATAAAAAAACACGAACATATTGCATATTGGTCAGTAGAAATCAAGCATGATTGTGCGATGCCACCTATATCCGTGCCCCGATTTTCAACTGTACAGAAGTGTTTACATAACTGGCAGGTTTTTACGTGGAGTATTTGTGCTAAAAATGTTGAATGAGGTGCCGGCCCTTCGGTGGATTCATTCAGTTTGCTTCCCATTGGTTTTATTTCATCATAAAAGTAGACAAAAATACGCGAAGCGAGCCTTCATAATGTAACAGTATCCGTGCGTGTGACGTAGCAACCCCCCCCCCCCGAGATAGTACGTATACATTGTGATACCTACGAATGTATATTATGACTTAATGTAATTGTCGTCATTTTGATTATTATTTCTGTATATAATTTTCCATGAAAAAAGTACATTTCTTATGTAAACATAACTATAGTCCAATCACTTTTGTAAACATTTTTTCATATAAATATGTTCAAAAATAAAACTAACAAAGCTACCGAACAGATTTACATATATCAGAAGCCAAAATCTATAGGGCAAACAAACAAAGCCCCGGGAAATTGTAAACCGCGTTGTTTAATGTTTGCGATATTTTTTTTCGTGAGAGAAGTATTTTGTAACTTTGTTTTATTATAAAGACTGACGACGATAATCGTGAAACGGGGATGTCATCTCCAATCTTTAAAACCTTATAAAAAGTTTTTTTTTCCAGCATGACAAAAGGACAAAGTCGATTAATTATGGAACTACGTGTTGGTAGAAATATGTATCATTTTCTTTGCATTTAAATATTTTTTTTCTTTTCTGCACACGATACCTTCTATTTCTTTTATAACACTTGTTCTGATTTGTAATCGGTGCGTGTAACATTTTGACGTTAAACAAGTTATTCTGATTTTTTCAATCTAAATCAGGATCTTCAAAGCTTGTAAAAATTTATAACAGGAAACATCTACTATGGTTGAAAATTACAATTACCTGCCATAATCTGCCAGGTAACTACATAGGAAAAACACAAATAAATCAAAAGACAAACGAATGAGGCGAAAGACAAAGGTAGACATTAATAGGTACTCGGGACAGCCTGATTTGGTACCGGCACTAGCAAAAGCCAGTAGTAGGGTTAACCTGGTTTATGTGTACACAAACATTGATAGGAACTTCTGACTTGTCTGATTTATTACACCTAATTATAGCAATTAAAATTTTCATTCGGGAACGATTTCAAACCGTGACTTTGCTATTTGCTACGGGTAATTCAAAGTCTCGTGATAATGAAAGGACAAAAACACCTTTAGGTCTTATCAACATTTCGGTATTAACCTATAAATAATACATATTCACATAACGGTCAAAACCTTTTGATTTTTTTTTTACATTCGGTTGGTCATATGTCAACAGATTGTAACTAAGCGACCCTTTTTGTAAACAAAGTCAGTTTTATTCGATTGTGTCGAATAAAACTACGTTTGTTCATTCTGTTCAATATTTGTATCATTCTACTGAATAAAGTTGTAAGTTGGAAAGTATTGACTTACTTTTAATCAATAATCAACAAATAGGATTCTAGCTTAAAAATACACACACACAAAAAAGATAAAATAATAATGCATGGTTCTTTTTAATATAAGAGGGGGTAAAAGGGTACACGATTTAATGGAATATTTTGATGACTAAATATTTCATAATGTTATCTTAGTAACATTTCAGCAACACAAAATCAAGACATAAATCATTTATATATAATTAAATGCTGGAATTTTTATGACTGTTGAAAGAAAGTAATGCATGCACGCTTAGCATCAATTGAAAGAACTGTTTGTAGTTTTACTTGTATGGTTTGCATGGATTGAACGCGACGACTAATATAACATATTGTAATTCGGCTTCTTTAAAAATCTTCAGTTGATTTAAATTTTCAGAATAAATAAATGAATAAATAAATAAGTAACTAAATAAATAAAATTTCAAAATAAATAAATAAAGAAATAAAATTTCAAAATAATTAAATAAAGAAATAAAATTTCAAAATAAATGTAATGACCAAAATAAATAAAGAATGAAGCAAAAATTTTATATAACAGGCATGGAAAATTTGAAAAGAACAAAGGCAAAAGGCAAAAAAGACACAGTAATAAAGGGTTCATACGATTTTTTTCAGTCTTAATTCTAACAAACTATTTCTATGAAGATTTTTAAAATTACTGACGAACGGACAGTGATGGCAAATGTTCATATGGCTTTAAAGTCTGTTAAGCTTAAAACGATTCACCAACTAAAATATTACTTTTACTTCTGCACAAAGAAAATAAAATATCAAATCTGGTACAGGGATCGAGATGTTAAAAAAACTATATATATGAAGAGAAAAAAAGCTTCTTGTCCTTCCTAGATACAAATATATTCATATATTCCCAATACACTTATAGGTCAAAACGTATCAGAAAAAGCGTTTATTTTACATTGCATTTCGTATGGGCACGTTTCGTATAAATTAACAACTTTTCCCAGTTATTGAAGGACTAGGTCCTGTTCGATTTAAATGACATTTGCAGAATTATTTGAATTTATTTTTCCTATATGGTCAGGATTTTAGTCAATGCATTTTTCTGATGATTTAAATATCATGTGAAAAATGTTACATATTTTTACTATACGATGTACATGTCAACCAAAATAAGATTGTAAAACATTTCATTCGTGATCAAATTCCTTACTTACTAAGAAAACTGTAACCAAATTAACAAAAGAAAATGGATATCGTTTTGCATCTTTCATAAAAAAATAAAATTCATCAGAAAATGTCTTGAAAAAAGTTTTCTAAAAGCTGTGATTTATGTGAAGAAAACATTACAATTTGTAAATACCCAATACTTTCATCCCCCCAAGTTAGGTGTCACGTCTGTGTAGACGTGTGCTTCCACGAAGGGAACATGCAGTAAACACGCAGAAGCATGTATCATTGGTAAACTCAGTGTCAGAAATAACTTGCCAACAACAACACCATTTAAAAAGGCATGTTTTCCTACACATTTGTATTCCTGATTAAAATACGACGCGGGCATCAGATGAGCCGAATTGATACCTTGATTTGTGTGTTTGTAAGCTAGAATTCTATTGGTTGTTTTATGGTAAAAAGTAAGCTGAAACTGGTCGAAAGTAAGTCATTATTTTTCTAAAGTGACCTGTTACTTTTTTCACTATGCATTCTGTTTTTGTATTGCCCTACTTTTAACATGTAAGGCTTTACTTTGCGAAAGGATTACGATAATTTTTACAAGTAAACAATTACTTGTTGAAAGAATGACGATGCCTACATGTACTTTAAGACAGACATCACAATTTGGAAATCATTATAATTCTTTATTAGATGATGCATTTTTATTGAAATGAAACATACTTCTGATACTCATACGTAAATAATATTTTTTTCATCAAACAACATTGATGTAAACCAATTAAAAAATCTTAATTATCAAAAGATTATAAAACTCTTGATAATATAAAAAAACAATTAAAAATTGAATATGGAACATATTCTTTGATAAATTGAAATCATCAACTGATAACATTAAAATATTCTTATACAGTAAAGTTAAAACTAAACATATAATTGAAAATTTTATCTTAAATACTTATTTTGAAGATAGGAAAAATATATGCAAAAGAAAAATTAGTGAGCACTGTTTGGAAATAGAAAGAGGCAGATATAAAAAAAATAAAAGAAAATCTGTAATTTACACTTATTAAGTGCAGTTCGAAAAATCAAAGAATGTCACTCCATATAAATTTATACAATAAGTTTTGATAACCAAAAAACCCTTTTTTCTTTTTTTCGAATAACAATGGTAAAGTAAGTGAGAACCGAACCGTCAGTCAAAGAACGAACAATCCATGGACAAAGGCAACAACGGAAACACTAAGAAACAAGGACACCACTTGAATACGAGACAAAAAAAAAAAGAAAAAAAGAAGACACACATACAGATGAACAACACGGACCCAATAAAAACCATGGATGAGATCAGGTGTACCGGTAGGGTAAGCATCTCCTGCTTCTTATAAGACACCGGCAGTGTTGAACATGTCAACTCCGGTAGTAAAGTCAAATCCGATAGAGTAAGAAAGAGGGAAAGATCTGTTGTCATCTGGGAAACAGATATCCCGGAGCGATCAACGAGATTGTGATGTCGGCGTAAAACTTCTGTAGTGATGACTTTAAGTTTTTGGTAACGTACCCTTGCGTAAATTAGTTTTTTGTTAAATTCGGATTTTAGAATAGGCCTGAAGCGGCTGACTACAATAAACAAGATTTCTGTCATAAAACTTTTATATGGTTTTAGTTATAGTTAACATCTTTGACCAGTTTTACATTCCCCGATTTTTAAAAACATGGTCTGTGACTTTGAATTAATTAACTTTCTGGTAGTAAAATTCAGTTGAGACCATGGAGTTTCCCAACCGTGTATTTTATTTTATGTTGTACTGCGTCTATATGTTTGTATGTATGATTTCAACCCTTATGGTAGTTTTACACTGCCGATCAAAGCAACTCGACCGAACTCGATCTATGAATATTCATGAAAATTCATCGATCGGGACACTGATCTTGAATGCTCGTGTTTAGTCTACTAACCAAATCGGGACAATCTTACTAACTCTGCTGAACTCGAGCTGTCTTCCCGAGTATTTTTGACAAAAAATATCGTGAAGAGGTCGTGTGCATCATATGTCGAGAACAGGTCTGGAATAAATCGGGGTCTGATCGAGATAGTTTTGAAGAGGTCGAAAAGGGATCGATCTTGATCGAGTTTCAAAATTTTAGCCGATCATGTCGATTTCTACCCAACTTAAACTCATTCGCTTCTCGATTTATGCCGAGTCGCTCCCAGATCAACCCGATTAGTACTCGATCATTACTCGACTAACACGATTCTTTCTTTTTTTCTATACAAGATCTTCCAGACCATGACCCGATTTTTTCCCGACCTTTATCCGACTTTTACTCGACTATTCAAGACTTTTACTCGATTTAACACGACAGTATGTCACCATTTCACAATAGCACATCATGAGGCTTTCAAGAGACTCAGTGTCCCACTAGGGCCTTACTTCAGTTTTTAAAGGAGCCATCCAATTGACTCCAATGACTATTATGATAAAGTTTGACTGATGATCATCTTTGATATGAGAATACGCCGGATACTATCTCAAGTGGGAACCAGCCAAGGACTATTGTTTTCAATTTTGGCCATTTGGCAAGGTAGTTTGAAAGTAGATAGTTGAATGGATATCTAAGTAGGGTCTAATATTAAATAACTTCCACGTTGTAGGCCATCTTGAATTGCATGCAGACAAGATAAATACTGTTTTGAAATTAGAACATCTATTGACTATTTTGACCAATTTTGGCTGCTATTGGTCCAGTGGAAATCCTTCTTCTGGAATATGTTTAACTTTGTCCCCCTTTGATGATCCTCTTGTATAAACTGACGATATGACAGACACTATTTTGAAAAGGGACCATCATTTGGCAATCGTAACAAGTTTGGTCTAATTGGCTTAGGGTTTTCAGCGGGAACGTTAAAATGATCCAATTTAAATATATATTCCCAGTTGGCAGTTATATTGATTAGAAGCAGACAAGACGGTTTTTTTCCACATTGAACCAATCGAGGTCTATCATGACTCGGCGGTTTCTGGGCAGAATATATTTGAATGCAAAATTCATGGACAACGGACCCACAATAATGGCTAAAAACTCAACTTGGCTATATCAGGATTGTACAAAAGAATATCAGATTGTACATGCTACTAGTAGAATTAAAGGGTGACGTGTAGAGGGCTTAAATTCAATCGACTATATATGCTGATAGAATTTGAAATTGAATCCAAGATGTACCAAATATACACACTCCAGAAACAGATGCACTAAATACATGAATTAAAGAATCAAATATTGTTTTTTCCGAGAAGGTTGGTAGTCTTATCATATAATTCAAGCTAAATGACATCAGAAAAATGCGATTTTGAACATTTGTAACATGTACTAGAAGATAAAAAAATCTATCAGAATTGTGTATTGTTTTTTTTGTTTTTTTTTTTTCATTATACTGTAGTTTTCTTTGAGATAAAATGGAATAATAAAGCGAGTAAGGAGTGTGAAAAATTCTAAATACGTGAAGAAGTGAGGTTATAGTGACTTGAAAAGAGTGGATTAAGGCTGTGAGGTCCATGATTCTTAAACGAATTAGTCATCTACGAGGGTCAATGAGAACTAAAGCATCATCCATTTTAAAACTGCCGATGTTGCCAGATACTTGTCCTCCATTCATGACAAATGTGTTGTTGTTCCAGCAGATAAGGCCCCTAATAACATTATTTTCATATGTAAAAATCATTACATAGAATGTTTAAAGAAGGAACTAGGTATTGGTAACTCCCAGGGCAATCCAACCTTCACAGCTACTACTCTGTCTAAGGAGGAGATATTACAGAACCATAAATCTGAATTGCTTTCCTTTGGGATTTCAACCAAAGAGGAAGACACCGACCTCCCTTTCTAATACTGCGTACCAAAATTACACAAATGCCCATACAAACAACGGTACATCGCTGGATCTGCAAAATGTTTCACAAAACCTCTTTCTAAGCTTTTAACCACAATCTTGACAGCCGTAAAAGAGGGCCTTCAAAAAAAAATACTGTGATACATGTACTAGCTTTTCAAGAAGTGGTGTAAATGATATGTGGATATTAAAAAACTTTTGACTTCTCCACACTTTATACTACCATTCCTCATAAATAACTGAAATCTCGACTGAAAGACATAATTCATAGATGTTTCTCCCGTAAGAACGGCGAACGAAGATATAAGTACATTGTCATAGGCAGAGAACAAGCATATTTTGTGAAATACGACTCAGAATCACAGAAAAAATACACGGAGAAAGAAGTGATTGAAATAGTAGAGTTTCTGATTGACAATCTATTTGTCCAGTTTGAAGGATTTGTTTTTCAAAAGACAATCGGAATTTCAATGGGCACGAACTTTGCACCTCTTTTAACTGATCTGTTTCCCAACTCTTATGAGGCAGAATTCATTGAAGGGCGTTTTCAAAATAAAGACAAAAAACTGGCCCAGTTCTTTAATTTCAGCTTCCGTTATATAGATGATATTTTATCACTAAACAACCCTCGCTTTAGTGATTTTTTTCATCTCATTTATCCAAAAGGGCTTGAAATTAAGGATACTACAGATACTTCCACATCGGCCTCGTTCCTTGACCTTCATCTTAAAATTGACAACAGAGGTACATTACAAACTAGGTTGTATGACAAACGCAATGCCTTTACTTTTCCAATAGTAAACTTCCTTTTTCTTGGTGGCAACATTCATAAAGCACCAGCATATGGAGTTTACATCTCACAACTCATTCGCTATTCAAGGGCTTGTGTTCGATACAGCGACTTCCTTGATAGAGCCCAGTTGCTTACAAATAGACTACTTATGCAAGGGTACGTTTTTACTCTATCGAATTTGACTTTACTACCGGAGTTGATATGTTCAACACGGCGGGTTGCAGGAGATGCTTACTCTACCGGTACACCTGATCTCACCCATGGTTTTTATTGGGTCCGTGTTGTTAATCTGTATGTGTGTCTTCATTTTTCTTTTTTGTACCGTTTTTAATTGGTGTCCTTGTTTCTTGGTGTTTCCGATATTGCCCTTGTCCATGGATTATTCGTTCTTTGACTGACGGTTCGGTTCTCACTTACCTTATACATGATACATGAATATTTTAATATTTTGGTAAACAACATTTGTTTATATGAATTAATAAAATAAATAAAACTTGTATACACAATACTAAAACATACTGCAGATATTTATATTAGGGATGGCAATTTCACAGATATGCTGTAACCGGTTATTCAGAAAATCTTTCGACCGATTAACCGGTTAACCGGAAATATTGAATGTCTTCCAGATAATATGAATAAATAATTAAATTCGTTTCTCTCTTGCCGGTCGTCATTTCGGGAAAATACTCCTGTGATCTTCTACTTTCGTCTTGGTTTATATAATGATTTTACCATTCTAATCCATAGATATTTTTCTTTCGTTTTTCAAACTGTACAAATTAGGTTATATAGTGGAATAACAAATTTTCTTGATGTAACTTATAGTTTACTTTATTTTGTGTATAGGCATGTCCAGTCCCCTTATAAATGAAGTGCTCAACCCCGGTGGTTAACCTTCAGGACATTATTATTTTACGTATTATTATACGTAATACTTGTTCATAAATTTAACAATTCTTGCGTATATATTTTGTGATCACAGTACATTATAATTTTGTTAATTTATGTAAACTCTTTAATTTCTATAGGTAGATAATTTGCAAATTAAGTTAGCTTATTAGACTTCTGTTGAAGACACTTTGATATGAAATAACTAAATACCGAAGTTACTGTGAATTCAATTTCTGCATATGCGCATTTCGACAACTTATGTCTCTTCAGTGCAGATAAAATCTAAACGTTTGGAAGACCATAAACTAAAAGATGTTTAAAAACTGATAGAGAACTAATAACCAATAGGATCTAAAGGTGAAGCCAAAATAAGCTGAATAATTAAAAGTAATTATTTAATTATCCATTATGCATGTTATGTAAACAACTTGTCAGTTAATTGGTCTTTGATATATAACCAATTAAATAAATAAATAAAAACGCCGATGTCTGATTGTACACATAAAAGTATACAACTGAAATAAATTTTGACGCCGAGTACTCGAATGCTGATTTTGCTAACCGGTTACACCCTATTCGACCGATTAACCGAGTAACCAGTTACTCGTTGCCATCCCTAATTTATATTGAAAAGCAGCATGTAATAAAACTTCAAAAAACTACTTGAAGAACTGTAACTGTATGATAAATTCTATTGAAGCCATTTAAATTGTAATTGAATTCCAGTCAATAAAATGACATGTAGATTAATATATTATTTTAACGATTACAAATTCATATCACGTCAGAGCCACCAGCTAGCATCAGATAAAACTGGATACATTTGCACTATAAATTCAATCTACCAAAATAGTAAAAATTGAGTTTTTTAAATCTGATTCATAATCATTCTAAACTCTCATTGATTACTGCTGTAATCAAGTTGGCAAAAAAAATGTCTTCACTTCACCGAAGGGAAAAACATTGACTTACCCCCTCATTCTTCTTTTTCTTTTGTATCATCTTCTTCTTTTCCAATTTTTGACATGAGCATATAACCTTTATTTATATTTGTACTGTATTTATATTTGGTATATATATGCTTTGGGTTGTTCCAGTGTGTCTCAAAATGATTCAGTTACTGTGATCTTGTGGTAGTAGTTTGGTTTTGACGTCGACTACCAACATAGGGTATTTGGCCCCTTGTACTTTCTTCTAACAAATAAGTGCTGGTCTCTTTCATTTCTTTGTCTAGATCTTTGATGACAGATGTTCCTTTTCAAAACCACCATTGATCAGCTTCTCTGGACAGCTGTACTGAAGATATTGTCATCAACTGGGCTATCCGGTCGGAGGAGGACTGCTACTTTCCCAACCAAAGTTTACTGAAGTGTCCAAGTTAATCGCAGAAAGGCTGTTCCAAATAATCTTACAAGTGGTTATCTAGATCAAGATGTCTTTGTTTTAATATGTCCCCGAATGGTGATAGGACTATACATATTATATTCCAAGTCAGGTAACATCAGGGGTCGACATTGGTCCATTTGCAAACTGTGAACATTGGTGAAGTCCATATCTCTAAGAGCCATTGTCAGTGGAGATCAACATTACCAATATTACCAATATGGCGGACAGATGCGAAGCTGATCCAGCCCCGTGTGCACATCAGGGGTGATAACGTATATTTCAAGGTCAAATAATTAATTTATTGGTGAATTCTTGTGTTTGGCCAAACTATTTTGTCGCAAGGCCCACTGTGTTCATTTTTGGTACGTATATCCATAAGGTTGTAGGGGGAGTATCATGCAAAAGAAAAACACCACTTTCACCTTTAGCTTTATGCTCATAGTCAAAAGATTGTTATTTTCAATGAATTTTAATTAGTGTTATTTAGCTAACACTTGTAACCTTTTGAATATTTGCCACTAGCTACCATCTAGCATATATATATATTTGTTATTTTTTAAGCCTTAATTTATACGATTGGTCACGGAGATAACTATGTCTAATGAGAAAGTCTGTTATAAATTGTGCTAGTTCTGGCGTAACGAATCAGTTGTGAAACATGCACTCCATAAGCAGGAAAGGCTGTAATATTACTGTCCATGTTAGGGAAATTGATAATTTTGAAATTAAATTCGTCCTTTTTGTCGTAAATTTTAGTACTGAGATGGCCATTTTCGTCAAATTTGAGATGTAAGTCCAACAAAAAAGATGTAGATCTGGTGGTTTCTGTCCTTTCCTGTATCTCTGGTTCTGGCGGATATATTAATAGGATCCATTTAGCAAAAGATGCATTACTGATGGAAAGAACATCAATATATCTAGCATCTTTTATTTTGTGATCTTTTACAAGTCTCTGAAGAAAATCAGTCTCGTAAGAATATAAAAATAAGTCTGCAAGTACATGTGCACAATTAGTGCCCGTTTGTATGCCAATCTGCTGTTGATATATAGCACCTCCAAATGTGACAAATATGTTATCAATTAGAAAATCAAGCATACTGCACACCTGCTTTTCATCGTAGCATATTTTTCCTTTTAAATTAGTTTGTGAAAAAAAATGTGGTTTTATAACCTAAAAACATTATTTTTTTGAGTCGGCAAAGGCTTTTTGAATGATACTTTTGACTCGTAATTTTAGTTTATCCCGAGGACGTGTGGAATAGAGTGCGGAGAAATCAAATGTTTTGGGAGAATGTATTTGAGAAAATGAACGGCATTTACGATTTTCCAATAAATCCTTAGTTTTTTAAATATCCACGTGTGATTTATGTAGCTTCATAGTATGCCTGATGCTTGTCTTTGAATACAGACAAGATATTAATTAGTTCAATTGACAATTCAGGAGTGGAGCAAGATGAATATCCTGCGATGTATCTCTCCTTATATTGATTATGTGTAATTGTGGTATGATAGGTCTTGATTGTTATTTTTAGTATAGATATTCAAGGAGGACATGAATGACCTGTAATTGGAAAAGATTTCATCTTTGTCAAGTGAAACTCTTTTGTATGCACCACTACCTGGTGTTTGTGATCAATGTATAGCTCTTTGATGAGGCAGTTGTAATAATGTGCTTTACCTACAAAAACGATGTTATTAGAAGCTTTGTCTGCGGTACAACAAAACATTTGTCATGTAATGTAAAGAAGCACTTAATGGCTTCATGATCTTCAAATACAGACTTTAAATCCTCCTTTCTGGAGTTCAAAATCTCGTAAGATCTTCAAAACGTAAACTCGGAGAGAAAATAGTGATGTAAGAACATGATCAATCCCAAAAGGTGAACACAAACTGTTTAGCAGATCATTGAACAATCAGGATCAAATCTGTTGGTTATTAATAATTAGAAGAGGATGATCCACCAACAGACGATGTGGATTTTTAATCTTTATGGCCACGGCTTTGTGTAGATCTTTGGCTGATATTGAAAAAAGTTCATCATATTAACATCAATGTATCCAGGACTTGATAAATTTCTTTTTCCTAGTTATAAGAAGAAAGTTGTGATGCATACTGGAATCCCTGCGGTTGGACCCGGCCCACTACATTTTTAAGAATGTATAAGTTATTTTCAAAATGGCTGAAACCTCAATCCCTAAACAATATATTTTCTTATTACCCATGATGAGATGAATAAGAGGTAACATACCAGAATTCGCCAGGGGTGGTCTTTACCCCTCTATACAACCTCCCTTTTTAAGAATCATAAAAACAGTTCAGATCTCAAACCCCTAATCATATATTTTCTTATCACTTATGATTAGATGAACTAGATTTTGCATACAAGAATCTCTTAAAGGTGGCCACCCCATCCTACACCCAACCCTTTTTAAGAAGTATAAGATATCTTGAAAAAAGATGAGATCTCCTTCCCTAAAGGTAATAGGTACGTAAAAAGCAAAGTGCATCAAATGAAGCTGAATTCTAAGGTGAAATGAAATCGGCTTAGCTACTTTTATGTTGAAATATGACCGATAGAAAAATATATCAGTTATGTTGTTTTCATACAGAATCAATGTAAAACGTACAGAAAATAATATATGAAACATCTTTAAATTGCGCGTTTATGAAAACGTATCCTACAATTTTTCTGCAAAAAGGATATGTTTTAAACAATAGAATTCCCATTTAAATGGTGTAAATTTTATATAGGGTCACCGAATTAATTTCGCCGGTATAATTAGTTGAACATAGAATAGGTACGCCAAAAATGCATTTTTCGATAAAACCCGTCGTCAAAATAGCGTCGTCGTCGATAAAAGTTATCATTTTAGGCGTGATTTGAAAGATGAACATCTATGCAGCGATCTATACCGCGAAAACGAACTCGGTGACCATATACAAAAATTATATCAATAAAACAGAATTTCTTGGGCAACATAATATCAATTTTTCAGAAAAATTGTAGGATATAGTTTGAAACGACGAACATGAAAATTATTTTACGTTCATTCTAAAGCATATTTATAACGTTCACCGGTAGAGGCGCTTATTTACGTACCTCTCACCTTAACGAAATATTTTGTTCATCCTCATGATACGATGAATTAGATGTTACACGGGTGTTCTCAACTTTCAGCACCCAACTTTTATAAGGAGATCCTAACCTTAAACCAGATATAATATAACATTCATGACGATGTTGAGTTTTTTTTAATTATACCAGAATTCCGCAATGTTAGAAATTCCCAAATATTTTGAATGACAGCCCATGAGATTCCCATCCCAAAACAATATTTGTTGTATTATTCTTGATGATATGATGAATTTATCTTAGCACCAGCAGCCCATTGGGATGTTCCCCCATCAGCATTCTTAAATTATCTTGAAAACATTTAAGTTTCTGTCTTAAAGTGAGGTATATATAGAATCGCCAACTGCATCGAGTGAGAAACGATATTTAAACACTAGAGATAGTTAAATTTTCAAAAAATTAAACGCGAGGCTTGCCGAGCGTTTCAAATATTTGAAAATTTGACTATTTCTCAAATGATTTCAAGAAGATTTTGGAAAAGAAATTACCCCCTTTTTCGACACTCTGAAATAAATGTGCTCTTTAGCGTGACGTCATCAGGCATGATCGCCTTTTTTCATAGCGTCACAACTGTAAATGTAAAGTCGGAAAACGGCAAACATGTTTCAGCCAATCATTTGCCGAGAACAACATTCTCTCTAAACGATTTCTCCCACTGTTCAGGAAACGTGAAAACAGGGCAGAAATTTGAGAAATTCTTAAATTCTTATTTTATTACTGATGAAATTAAACAATCAAGGAAATGATATGGAGTAAATGCACTCGAGACAGGTCACGGATGCGGGATCGTCAAAAAGCATAATATTAATTGGCAAAGTGTTCTTACAGTCACTGTCATTCTTCTTTTCTTTTTCTAATGTTATCTGTTTATTTCCGTGCATTGTAGCTGTCTCACGTCCTTGTTTTGTCTTTGTTTTTATCTGTTACCGTTTTTAC
>MJUU01031053.1:127613-143209 GCA_002080025.1 Modiolus philippinarum
CCGAAAATCAAATGGTCGTCCCCTTATAGATACACGAGGAAAGGGAAAGGGGAGGGTTTTTTCTTACATTTGTTAATCAAGTCACTTTTCCGATCAGAAGTAAATAAAAAGGAAAGAAATATAATGTTGAAGTATACGCACCATAGAATTTATTTTTTTAAATGCCTCATGAGCTGTACCTTTCGACACGCTGCTTCTATTACTTATTGACAAAAGTTCCATCAAAAACAACGTACCGTATTCATTTATTTATAGATCCAAATGCAAATTGATAAAAAAGCTGCCTACAAAATTTTATAACGTGTTATTTTAATTTGATTCACATTAATGTGCAATTATGAAACTCCCATTTCTTTATTTAAACAAGTAAATGCAAAAATTCTAACATAGTTTCAGTAAACAAAAAATGTGCTTTTCTTCATTACTGCACGTAGACGTTTTTTTTTTTTTATACTTCAATGTTTTTTTTAAGAAGAAGTTGAAACTAAAAGGTATTCGATATATNTTTATAGATCCAAATGCAAATTGATAAAAAAAAGCTGCCTACAAAATTTTATAACGTGTTATTTTAATTTGATTCACATTAATGTGCAATTATGAAACTCCCATTTCTTTATTTAAACAAGTAAATGCAAAAATTCTAACATAGTTTCAGTAAACAAAAAATGAGCTTTTCTTCATTACTGCACGAAGACGTTTTTTTTTATACTTCAATATTTTTTTTAAGAAGTTGAAACTAAAAGGTATTCGATATATATATTAAATCAAGTTGTACTTGTTAGTAATAAAAATGGCGATATTGCCAGAGTCTAAATTGTATATATTACTGTAGGCGGTAAAACCTACCTATTAACACACGGACCATTTTGACCCTCAGGTGCGGCTGGGCGTTTTCAGAAAAAAAATCTTATTGCGATTTTCGCTTAAAAAAATCTTTGACTTGCATCTTGGTTAAAAATAATCTAGCCCTCACCCTGTGAATAAGAAAAAAAGCCTAGCTTAATAACAAATGTTCCTTGCATGCAGAGGGATGAGGTGGACCGGGTTTGTCTTTCTCCTTTCTCCCGCCCAACTGCCCTTTCTCCCGTACCCTCTCTCCTTTCTCTTGCCTCTTTCTCCCGGTCTCTCTTTCATTCTCCATCATTTGCCCCTTTCTCCTTTCTCCCGCCCCATTCTCGCTATCTCCCTAAACCCTGTCCACATGCAGGCCAAAAAATTTCCTGGCACGAATGAAAATCGAAGCCCTCCCTCCCAAAAAAAAATTAAATGTTCCGTGATTAACAAAGGTTTCACAACACTCGAATTCCCCCCCCCCCCCAAAAAAAATAAATGTTTAATCATGCAATCTCGTCACAGTGAAATGTAGTAAACAATCATTTCCTTCGGGACGTTTATGATCTTTAAATTGTAGAAAACAATAGAGGAGATGCCGTGGATTCTTTAAAAAGAATCTACAGCTAATACAATAGATTACGTCACAACAATGGTTTAAACAGCGATTGTTTAATAGAGTAAACCATTATCCCAAAAACTGCTAAGTCAGGGATTTGATAAGCCTTTGTTACTTTCATACCTTCAGAAATCCTATTGCTATCGCAATGACATCATTGACAGATATACCGTGTTTACGTCATAAATAAAATCATTTTCAGGCAGATTTCACGTCTTCAAGGATTTGACATACCCGGTTTTGACTCAACTCTGGATTGACTCACATATAGTGTGACAGATGCCGCTAGCAGAGCAGGACTCGCTACCCTTACGGAACACATGATGTCACTCCCGGGTTTCATTGGAGTTCACACTATGAGTATATATATCTATATGTATACTCCCGTCTCCATGGGTTACACTTCTTTGTGGTATTCACGTTCATTTCAACCAAATTTTTAATTGTGACGTCACCATTACCACGTAGCTACGTACCACGAAGATATGAGCTACCAGTATATAACTGATTTATCTTTTTATTTAGATCTTATTGATAATTTGTTCTCTATCACCTTTTACACATATTACGGACTATGGATTTCTCTTTTTTCGATTTTATCTTCACTTAAGAGACATAAGTTGTCGGAATGTCCATATGCCGAAACTAAATTATCGGCACCTTTGAAATTTTGTTATTTATTTCCACTAAGTCGATGCATCATCTGGTTGACTGATAGCCCCCGGGGGTATTACCAACCCAGTAGCAAGCACTTCGGTATTAGCACGCAACCGTTTTTCTTTCGAAACTTGCATTATCTGAATTAAGAATTTTTTTAAGTATCTCCCTATTGCATTGCTCTGTCCCTTGCAGTTTTTTGCTTTTCTATTTCGATCATATAATTATTTGTTCTCCATCAGCTTTAACACATATTGCCGATTATGTTTTTTTTTCAAATGTTTTGATTGAATCTGTACTGAAGAGGCTTTAGTTGTCGAAATGGCCATATGCAGAAACTAAATTCACGTTAACTTCGGTGTTTTGTTATTTGTTGTCACTGAGCCGATGCCTCTGCTGTTGGACTGTTAGTAACTGAGGGAATTACCAACAAAGAAGTCCGTACTTCGGTGATGGTCCGAAAACTGATTTTATTTGGAAACTTAGAATATTAAAAGGACAAGGTGCGATTTATCCCTAAATTTCATTGAATTTCTAAGATGCATCTAGATATTTTCGTTTGTGTTTGTTGGAAAGTTCAGATCCCACTAGAGGAAAAATACAATATTTAAACCCATGATGTCACAATAGGTACAGTTCTGACGTCATGTTAATGCTACTTTTGAACGTTTTCATAGAAATACAAGGAATTTGGCATATTGTCGAAGGGTTTTCCTAATCGGAAAAAAGAGCGCATTCAAGAGTACAAATACGTTGGACCTTCCATATAAATATTTTGTGGTTCTCTCATGCGCTCTATGTTTCCTCTTAAGAAAAAGTAGTTATAATTGATCAAATTTGTCATATTTTGACAAAATGTGCAATTTGTCCCTTCATTTACTCTCAAAACCTAAGTAATTGCACATCAATAGTTGAATAATCTTGCTGTTTACTGTTAACCCATAACTAAAGAACATTTCAACAAAAAATATGAATTAAAGCAAACCTATTTGTTAGCCCTAATTAGGTCATTATCGCACTTAATTCTTTACAAAATTTTGTTTAAAACTAACCTCTTGAATAGCACTTTCCCCAGCTGATTTTGATTCTTCTGTAAGGGAGATACAATGTCAAAGTGTGAATTCAGGAAAAAGAATCGACGAGCCGGAGGCGAGTGGATTGCTTATCATGAATTCACATTTTGCTATTGTTTCACTCACTTAAACCATTGTTGAGAGATTTATGTAATTGAGAGATTAAAGGGATTATCGCCTATCTAATTACTGTATTGTTATGTTCGTAATATATATGTCCTTATGATCGGAAGTTCATCCAGTATTAAAGAAGAATTATATGGATGAAGTTATCCTAACAGTTTGATTTTTAAAGATATCTTATGTTGAGATAAATTTCTCGATTGAGGTTTATATATTTTCGAAAGTGAGCCGAAAGGGCATTAGATTCCGTAAAAAATGTCCGTGAATAGAGTTGAACCTATAAACCTCATCAAAGAAGAACAAAGACTAGAGAAAACGAAAGTTTTGTCTGTATAATGAAATACTTTCAGCCGAAACATGTTAATTTAAACCCAGGGTAATACATGCATGAGGAAAAGGCAGGGAAGGGAGGATTGTAATTTTTTGGTTATATTTATTAATCGAGCCATGTTTTCGATTGAAAATAATTTAAAACAAATAACAAAAGGGAAAGAAATATAAAGTTTAATCGTATAATCTATAGAATCTCCCCCCCCCCCAAAAAAAGACTATTCACTGAAATGTAAGTATTTGATAGTCTTTTATATTACATATTGATAAAGTTCCATCATACAACAACTTTGTCATTGGAATTTGAAAAGACTTCCTAAAAGTCTTTTAAGCTGGTTTGTTATTCGATGAACATGGAACTTAATCAATCAAATACAAAAATGTCAGAATATGGTGTAAGTAAACACAAAATACGTTTTTTTCTCCATTACTCCTAAATCACGGTTTTTTTAGTTCTCAATGTAATTTAAGTGTTCTTTTTATAAGAAAAGATCGAAATCTTATATTCTGAAAGTTTTTTTATTCGTGGACATCAAAACGTGGTTTTCATAAAATAATTTACGAAAGGATATGGAGTAAATGAACATGAGGCCATAATACATATGTTAACTCAAACTGCAATAATTTTAAGGAGCTGTATGGCCATTTCGGAAACCAATTCCTCATCAGCAGCACTAGAACCCAGACACAGGAAATACATAATTTAAAAAAAATGTTTAAAATGCATAACCAAACGCAATACGAATCAGATATACCAATGATATTAAATATAGCTAATGACAAAACAACGATGGAGGGGTTTAAACCTTAGGTTTTAGAATTTACATAAATTTAGATAATAGTAATTGAACCAGCCCAATTGAAAAAGGTGTACACATGAGATATTATCTTATGTACAAGTACACCATATTTAAGAAAAAATAAAGAGTATACGTTTCGTCGGTACTTAAATTCGGATATATTTCGAATCTTAGACTAGTTGTACTTGAAAGAAATAGAAATTACTACATTGCCAGCATCTACATTATGTACAGTAATGTAGTCGGATATAACGTACCCACTAAGGCACGGACCTTTTGATTTTCAGATGTGGGCTGAAATTTTTAAGAAAAAAATCTCTGGTTCTGACCTATGTTAAAAAATATTCTCTGACAAAAGCATCTGGGTTAAAAATATAATCTAGCCCTCACGCTGTTCATTAGAAAACATACTCAGCAAATTACAAAAATTTTCCTAGCATTAGGGTCAAACGTTTTCCGTCAAGGGTGAAAATTTAAGCCGCCCCCAAACGAAAGGTCTGTACCTAACTAAGGTATCACAACATTCGATTCGAACAAAAAAAATCCACTAAATCGGGCAATCCTGTCGCAGTAAAATGTGGTACACTTAATGTCGCTCGGGACGTTTATAATCCTTAAATTTGAGAAAACAATAGAGGGGATGCAATAGAATGACGCCACAACAATGGTTTAAAGTTTAGTTCTATTGTAGTTTTTTCTCTATCAGCTGATAAACATATATCCGACTATGGATTTCCAAATGTTTAGATTTGCTCTGCACTGAAGAAACATAAGTTGTATAAGAATCAAATAACTGCATTGAAGAGACATTAGCAGCATTATTTGATTTTAATACTGCTGATGGAGGTCACTCCTTGAAACACGTGTACAGCATATTGAAATTTACTGTTTATTATGCAACTTCGCTATTTTAGTATTTTGAAAACACTGGGCCGATGCCACTGCTGGTAGACGAGAGGTCCCCGAATGTATTCACCAGCCCAATAGTCGGACTTGTCTGACATGAAAATTTTTACTTGCGTTTTATGTAAATTTATTTGTTGTCAAAATTCTAACCCCTTCAAAATTCTGAGGCTCCATTCCGTGTATGACGTCCTTGGTACTGGATTTAGCCACCTATTTCGATAATTTTTAGTAATTAGTACTTTGTGACTACTTTGAATTATGGCTTTCCATATTATTGGATTGTAATGTTGCTGATGAGAAGTCACTCCTTGAAACACGTGGACAGCATATTGAAATAAACATTTTATTATGCAACTCTGGTATTTAAGTATTTTTTTGCAAATTGCTATACATGTATGCATACATGAAACTAAATTCACAGTAACTTCAATGTTTTGTTACATTGTACTAAAATATTTTGTTCAAAGAATTGAAATAACTGAATTTCATACACTTATCTGATTCTTTTTTCTGTAAATGTAGACAGATCGAAACCAGGCTGGTCTATTATTCTTTTTTTATTAAAAAGGTTATTATTTAATTCTTGAAAATATTTGAGCTCTTTTCAAGTTATGTCGAAAAAGGATAATTTTCCTAAGGAAGGTGAGGTGTAACCCAAGATATAAAAAAATATCAATTTTAACTGAACAACCTTTAGCTTCCGTTACATTTCAATATTCCAGCTACAGGTGAAAGGTTTTAGGGACCATTTCCAATGCCTGTTGTAATTTGCCTGCCCCTGTACGGAAAATTATCAAAATGGTTGGATACCTTTTGAGGATTATTGTCAATTTTGTCACTTTCATCAAGTTAATTTTTTTTGTAATCCATAGTTTCTCTATTTCAAAACACGTTCAAGAAAATATTTTAAGGGATTTTCTTTTCATCTTTTCAACCTCAGGAGTATCTCCCTCTGCATAGCTCTGTCCTTAGCTGATTTTGGCTTTCCTATTTAGATCCTATTGGTAATTTGTTCTATATGAGCTTTTACACATATTTCGGTTCATGGATTTCCAAATGTTTTGATTTGAACTGCACTGATGAGACATAAGTTGTCGAAATGCGCAAATGCAGAACCTAAATTCACGGTAAACTCGGTATTTTCTTTTTCACTGAATTTCTCCGTTTGTTTCTATTGCTCTGGAGTATTTGTCATTTGTTTTCTATTAATAGCCCCTCTACGTTCCTTTTAAATATTTCTAGGTTCATTTTTCAATTTCATTTTTTTTTGGGTCATGAATAGTGTTTATATTTTCTCAGTATATTTTTCTTGAACTTTCTGTAAAATCAAAAGTAAAGTAAAGTAAAGGGTGTCTTATAAGAAGCAGGAGATGCTTACTCTAACGGTACACCTGATCTCACCCATGGTTTTTATTGGGTCCGTGTTGTTCATCTGTATGTGTGTCTTCATTTTTCTTTTTTGTCCCGTACTCAAGTGATGTCCTTGTTTCTAAGTGTTTCCGATGTTGCCTTTGACCATGGATTGTTCGTTCATTGACTGACGGTTCGGTTCTCGTTTACTTTACAACGATTTCTTACAAATATACATTTGCGTTGTGTATTATCTGGTACAATACTAAATGGCTTTTTAGTTTCTTTCAGATAAATTGATCATTGAAGGTAAAATTGGCCTTATTATAAAGCATTTAAGCTCATGTGATATGACATGAGAGTGGAAATATTTAAAAAAAAATAGTGAAAAGCGTCATCTCTGAATGATTATGCATTTAAATGTTATTCTTCATATATTTTGATGTGGCCTCTGAATTTGCAAACTTGTTAAAGTGAACTTTTAAAAAAACTCCCTATCGTAGTTTTGTCCTTAGCGTTTAGATATATATAAAAATATATACATTAAATGTCCAATGGTTTTGTTACGGGCGTGTTTCCTGTGGAAAAATCCGACGTCGGTGACTACGTGCACATTGAAGAACATTGAATCTTTCGTGTAATTACTTTCATTCGTTGTAATCCTTTCGTATTTTTAGCAAAACACCCCCTGTGCTCAGCAGACAGAATACGGACCAATAAAGAATTAAAAGTACAGAAAAGACGAGAGCAAAGATTACAATCTTATAACGAAAGTTTTCGTTTGTATTATTTTTGGATTGTAAAATGTACGAGGAAAAGTTGATAAACCGTATTCCTGCAATGGTTCCCGTATCCCAATGCTTTAATTTTATATGTTCCGAACTTAAACGACGAACGAATTGTATAAATTGATGATGCCCTTCATAAAAGAATCTTATGTATACGTTGCTTAGATGATTAAAAAGTAATTAAAGTTCGAATCTAGATGATTAAAAAGTAATTAAAGGTTGAATCTAGATGATTAAAAAGTAATTAAAGTTTAAATGGTTGACTTGTTAGATTGTTTTAATATATGTTCGATTTTTGTTCTTCCTTTCTTACTTTTCATATTGTTGAATTATAATAAGAGACAGACTTAGAATTTAAGAGCCATTCTCTGTAAGCATCAAAAACACTTGGAAAGGTGGGGTCTCAGATTTTGATGAAAATTTGTATATAAAGGTCATATGTAATCCTGACAACAAAATAAGTTTTGTTTTTCCACTTTGAGCAGTGGTTGCTATGGTAACCGGTCATGCCCAAATATGGCTTCAAAAATGGTGTCAAAATGGCCAAAACGAGTGAAATCTAAGTAGGCTGTAAAAGAAAATATGAATTAACTGGGGTTTTATTACTGTTTCAGTGATTAGATAATGGGTCAAAGTTATATTTAAAACAAAAAGCAACGAAATGATTTAAGTGTCAATTTGGTTACCATGGCAACAAAAATCAGTAAAAACGACAATTTCCAAAAAATGGAAAAATGGCCAATTTTGCCCATTTTTAAGCGTTAATTACAAAAAATTGCATCCATGGAAATTCATTAAACTTACTGAGCTTGAAGTTTAGTATATTATCTTTAAAATATCAAAAAATAAAAATAGTGTTTTTCCGATTTTCAAAAATATATAATTTTAAAATTTGCTGCAATAGTGATTTTCAGATATTTGTCAGAAAACCCCTAAATAACCATTCTTACCTGTATTTCAGCCCCTCTTCAGCAGAAAGTACTGATATCCAGTTCATTGCTCTATTTTAAGATGAAAATGCTTAGCATATGCTAAATGACCTTGACATTCCATCTCAAGGTCACAAAACTCAAATTTCCAAGGTCAAATTTGTATCAAAAACCGCTCGAAATCTGTATTTCAACTTGTATTTCAGCCGATCTTTGGTAGATTTTGTTATGATGGTGGGTATTTTTTTATTTTCAGATGAGCATATTTTTTTATATCTTGCTATATGCTATATGGCCTTGACATTACATCCCAAGGTCATGAAACTTGAAGTTTCAAGGTTTTGATCAAAAATTTTCTCATTTCGTACGGTGTTCTCGGGAGTGATAGTGGATATGCCAGGTAAAACCTGCTGATGACATTTAGTTAGCAACCAACAACTATACAGCTGTTTGACCTTAAACTCTGAAGGTCAGAAGATAATCATCAAGTTCATTATTGAGATATAAGATAAAATATTGCTACAAGATGCATGTTATATGTATTTTTATTTGTTTGGCACATGTATTTACTCTACATATACTCAGGTGTATAAGAATACTATACAGTGGCATTGTTCTGACCTGCATTTGTTGTCTATAGCCTTACTGAAAGAACAAAAACAAAATTGAATGCAGCTTCAAAAGCTGCCATTACCTCAACGCAAATCTAATAATGACCTTAACAAAAATTTTACCTTAGCACTTCAAACTGAAAATATATGTAAAGGTGAATTAATTTTGGAATTGTATTTGCTACCCCCAAGATCTATCTACTGAACAAAATCTTTCCTTTCTGATTTTTAGTTGCTGAATTATTGATTTTAACAAACAAAAAAAAAACAAACAAAAAAAAACAACTGAATATGTGGGTCCGTACTTATGAACTAGTCTAATATAAAGTGTTGCAGTGTGATACAGATGTAAATCTCCTTGCAGCTCTCACGTTATCAATAAACAATATTTAAAGCAAACTACATGTGTATTAAAATCAATTTTGTTTTTTTTGGCAAAAATGTAGGTCAGAGAACCTTATTTTAGTACAGATAATGAGAACCATATAATATGCATTCACTTAACAAATATCTTTCACCAACCATTGTAGAAGGTGAGATATGACCCTTAATTGAAATGTTAATATAAGTCATTCATTTGGAATATATAGGCCGATCCAATCGTATTTTGGTACATGTGTTACAAGTACCCAATATACATACACTGGCCAAATATCATTAACCTACCACTTGCAGTTGCTCAAATGTGGACCTTTGTATATAAAAGCTACTCTGTTGGGATTAGGGATAAAAAAACATGTATGACGGTATGCAGGCTCACCTATTTCAAGAGCATATGTAATTTCAAAATATTATTCTGACCACCTGTTTATGGTGCCCACATCTCACTATTTAACCTAGCCAAGTGTCTTACAATTAACTTGATAAGTGTCCTGTGTTTGTCTATATGTTGTAATTGTCCACTAGCTTAAGACACTTATAATTGTTAGAGTACTTTTCAAGTTGTATTAATGTTTGTTGTCAATCCCGCATCCAAGACGATGTAGCGCTAATTGACAAGTAGCAAAGAATTCCACTCAAACCGTTGCTAAGAGCTGTCTTGAACTTACTATGAGGTATGAGCAAAGGCTTCATGATAACTTCAAGATGAAGAACAACAATAAAGCATTGTTCCCTTGCTTGATTTTACTGTTTTTGTAGAGACTTTATATCATGTGCATTTACTCCATATCCTCTCATTGTTTATTCTATTAACATTTTAATTTAGGGTCATATCTCTCTTTGTATAATGGTTGGGAATTGTGTGGTACTCATTATCTGTACCAAAATTAGGTTCACTGACCTACTTTTTTTGCATCAATGAACAAGATCTGTTTGTGAAACACTATGCCCCCGGCAGCAACCATGTCTACCATACAAAATAAAAACTAAAATTGCAATCACTAGAAATTAAGGTTAAGTAGACATCTGTACTATGCCTCATTTGATCTGATCACATTTAGAATATCAAGTCAATTCTAATTAACGAACTTAAAGCAAAATCTAGATTTTGACCGTTTGACCTGTAATCTTGACCTTTGACCTTATCTTACTGAAATTTGCATAATTGTGTTCAACTTTATTTGATCAATATGCAGACCAAATATGAAGGTCCTATCACATCTGGTTGAAAAATATCAGCAATGTTTAAGTTTTCAAATTTTCTCTCCGTGACCTTTACCTTTAACCTGACCCAAAGTTTTGGTGGATTTGTTTAAAGCTTAATTAGATCTATTCATATATGGAATATCAGACCTCTAGCTTCATTAGATCTATTCATTTATAGAAGACCAAACCTCCAGCAATTGTAATTGACGAGCTATAGCAAAATCTGTATTTTGACCTTTTGACCTCTGTGACCTTGACCTTTGACCTGACCTTAAAGACATTTGCATAATGCTGTTTAGTTTCATATGACCAATATACAGGCAAAATATGAAGGTCCTATCACACATCTGGTTAAAAAGATATCTATAGGCAATGTTAAAGCTTTTTATTTAAGTTTTCAAATTTGCACTCAGTGACCTTAAACTTTGACCTGACCCAAAGTTTTTTTGGTTAATTTGTATTAAACTTGATTAAATCTATTCATATATGGAATAGCAGAGCTCTAGAAATTGTAATTAACGAGCTATAGCAAAATCTATATTTTGACCTTTTGACCTCTGTGACCTTGACCTTGACCTGACCTTATTGAAATTTGCATTATGCTGTTTAGTTTTATTTGCAATGTAGTAGGACCTTTATAATATACATGCAAATTATGAAGGTCCGACTGCATCTGGTTGAAAAGATATAGGCAATGTTAAAGGTTTTGTTAAAGTTTTCAATTTTGCTCTCGATGACCTTGACCTTTGATCTGACCTAATTTTTTGGGGTAAAATTTTATTAAGCTTTATTAGATCTATTGGCATATACAATATCAAGCCTCTAGCAATTGTAATCAACGAGCTATAGCAAAATCTAGATTTTGACCTTTTGACCTCTGTGACCTTGACCTTTGATCTGACCTCAGTGAAATTTGCATAATGGTGTTTAACTTTAAATGATCAATACACATACCAAATATGAAGGTCCTATCACGTCTGGTTTAAAAGTTATGATCCAAGTTAATGTTGCGGACAGACATGCAGACAGACAGACAGACAGACAGAAAGACAGGGCAAAAACAATATGCCCCTGATTTAAAGATCCGGGGGCGTAAAAAATAAAATCACACTTAATGTAGTTTGATGTAAATATTGTTTATTGATCATTTGGGCGCTTTAATGTGATTGACATCTCTATTATTAGTAGGGTGCCCAAGAGACGATTTTTCTGATTTTGGGTTAACGGAATAACACACACCTGGATTATACATGTTTGGAAAGAGGATACCATGGCGCATCGAAATGACGATGTGGTAGTCGTTTGCTATGGTCACAGTTTATTTAAGATGGGTCAAAGGTCAGCCCTGAAATTTTGAAAATTTTGATGAATTTTAAAATGAGCTTCATTTCACAGATAAAACTGCAACGAAATTTGAATATTATTATTAATTTTATTGGGGAAGTTCTTTAGGTTTACTTTTTATAATGATTTGTCTGTTGTCTTTATTCAACAAGTTACAAAGTTGGCATTTTGTTTTCAAGGCCCGTCATTTTGAATATTTGCACCTCCGTGATATGAGGGGTTCTTTCGGATATAAAGAACTGCGCATTTCTGACTTTTATAGGTTTATTCTTTAAAGAAAAGCTTGAATTTAATTTTAAAACTAACTGCTACAAAATAAACTAAGTTTAGGCGAAATAAATCGTACTTTTTGTTATTGGTATAAATAAGTCAGTTTTCCCCAAAAAACACACACTGACATAAATCTTAAGCAGACCGTTCCCAATGAAACAAAACCCTATCATATTATCTGAAATGATATCGAAAGGTGATTTTAAACGTGAAAACAAACACATGTGCTTGAAAAATCAAAACACAAGCAACGTAAAATTATCACTAGATTCCCGCTATTAAACTAGACTTTGGCTTGTCAAGTAAATTTGACAAGAAATGATTAGAGTTACCTTTCGTTGTACACTCAAAAGAATGTGACCAATTGGCATGGTCTTCATATCGACTAAAATTTGAAAGTTTCACGCCAATTTTGGCTTTTCATTTGTTGATTTCTCTTTAACGGTGGACATTACATCCGTGATTTTTGGAGCATAGGTACATTTCGTATAAGTGCTTTCGTTAAAGTTAGAATATTTCAGAAATAAAGCATATTTATTTCGCATTCAATAAAAATGTCGTTAATTTAGACTCAAATTTACCCCGACATTAATATCGATAATTTACAAAAACCAGTCAAAAATAACTTGCATTCTATGATTCAAATGAATATTTCAGATCTTGGCTTTACCGTAAATAGCTTTTTATTAGAATGTAAGAGAGTACTACTATTTTCTATAATTTTAAAGGTACCAATCCCAAACACTGTTTTAGGGTACCCTTAAAAAAGGAAGAATTAGATAAATCGTGACCACATGAACTTTCTACGACAGCTAAAAATTTGAAATTTAATAGTTGTTCTATCATTTAAAACAAAAATTAGCTGTGTGTGATTCCGTTAACCCAAACTCGAAAACTAAGCGTCTTTTGGACCTTGGGCACCCTACTATATACGGCAACACTTTATATTAGACTAGTTCATAAGTATGGACCCACATATTCATTTATTTTTGTTAAAATCAATAATTCAGCAACTAAAGGTCATAGAAGAATGTTTTTAGTAGATAGATCGGGGGGTAGCCAATATATTTCAAGAATTAGGTCACCTTTACATATATGTTCAGCTGGAAGGACTAAGGTTTAAGTTTCTGTTAAGGTCATTATTGGATTTGCGTTGAGCCAATGGCAGATTTTGATGCATTCAATTTTCGTTTTTGATCTTTCAGTAAGGCTATAAACAACAAATGCTGGTCAGAGCAATGCCACTGTACAGAATTCTTATACACCAGAGCATATTTAAAGTATATAGATAATAGTGTTGCACACAGCTCTATATAATATGAATGATAATGTGTTGGTAAGGTGAGCTGCAAAGGTAGAATATATGATTCCGAATGCCAACAGTGATGAAAATCATCTTTTTAAACCTGTTAACATCGGAAAATCCAGCAAGGTCTTCGGCCGGATTTGAACCCCTGCCTGTTGTCATCCATGGCAACACCGCCTGCACTATGTCCAGCGCCCTAGACCACTCGGCCACCTAGGCTATTAAATATAGCTTTCGGTAACCGGGTCATTCCTCCTCGTAGGAAATGTAGAGTAGTAACATAGTACACGATGAACATTAGGTGGGTAGGAAACTTAGGGCTAAATAATAACCTTGGTGATTATCTTTTGACCTTTTAAGTTCAAGGTCAAACATCTGAATGGCTGTTGCCTGCTAACGTAATGTCATCAGAAGGTTAAACCTAGCATATTCCATATCATTTCCGAGCAAATAGTATAAAATGAGAATATTTGTGGCCAAAACCTTGAAACTTCGAGTTTCATGACCTTGGGATGCAATGTCAAGGTCTTATAGCATATTCCAAGATATAAAAAGCATGTTTATTTAAAAAAAACAATAAATACCCAACATCATTACAATCTTCTGAAAATGGGCTGAAATACAAGTCGAAATACAGATTTTGAGCAATTTGTAAACAAAAATTTGACCTTGGAAATTTGAGTTTCGTGACCTTGAGATGGAATAGCAAGGTCATATAGCATATACCAAGATATAAAAGCATGTTTCTATTAAAATAAACAGATACCCAACATCATTACAATCTACCAAAGATGGGCTAAAATACAAGTCGAAATACAGATTTCGATCGGTTATTGACACAAATTTGACCTTGGAAATTTGAGTTTTGTGACCTTGAGATGGAATATCAAGATCATATAGCATTCACCAAGATATAAAAAGCATGTTCATTTTAATATAAACAAATACCCAACATCATTACAATCTTCTGAAGATGGGCTGAAATACAAGTCGAAATACAGATTTTGAGCAATTTGTAAACAAAAATTTGACCTTGGAAATTTGAGTTTCGTGACCTTGAGATGGAATAGCAAGGTCATATAGCATATACCAAGATATAAAAGCATGTTTCTATTAAAATAAACAGATACCCAACATCATTACAATCTACCAAAGATGGGCTAAAATACAAGTCGAAATACAGATTTCGATCGGTTATTGACACAAATTTGACATTGGAAATTTGAGTTTTGTGACCTTGAGATGGAATATCAAGATCATATAGCATTTACCAAGATACATATGTATAAAAAGCATGTTCATTTTTATATAAACAAATACCAAACTTCATTATCATCTACTGAAGACGGGCAGAAATACTAGTAGAAATACAGATTTTGAGCGGTTTTTGACAAAATTTGACCTTGGAAATTTGAGTTTCGTGACCTTGAGATGGAATGTCAAGGTCATTTAGCATATATTACGCATTCTCATTTTAGAATAGACTAATAAACTCAATGCCAATACTATCTGCTATAGAGGGACTGAAATACAAGTAAGAATGGTTATTTTGGGTTTTTTGACAAAAATCTGAAAATCAGTATTGCAGCAAATTTCAAAATTATTTATTTTTGAAAATCGGAATAACACTATTTTTATTTTTTGATATTTTAAAGATAATATACTAAACTGCAAGGTCAGTAAGTTTGATGAATTTCCATGGATGCGATTTTTTGTAATTAACGCTTAAAAATGGGCAAAATTGGCCATTTTTCCATTTTTTGGAAATTGTCGTTTTTACTGATTTTTTTTGCCATGGTAACCAAATTTAGACTTAAGTCATATCATTGCTTTTCGTTTAAAATATTTCATTGACCCATTATCTAATCACTGGTATACATAACAAAAATGTACAGTACAGGGAAAATTCAAGATTGCCGTTTTTGTGATCCCGAAGTGATCATTTTGTGATCCTATAGCAGTCAATGATTGCAATCAAGGATTGTTCTTGCTTGCGATCAATGATCACAAAACAATTTGCAATAATTGATCCCAAAAGTTATGATCAGTGATCACAACTTGTGGTGCGATCC
>MJUU01031054.1:20783-31816 GCA_002080025.1 Modiolus philippinarum
AGTATTGAAAACAATTATGCTTTGTTGTGAAGATTTTATTTGTTCTATTTTTATCCGAGTTATTTTGCTTGTAAAATTGCAGACAGAAAAATAGGAAAATTTCTTCTCCACTGTGTTAGCATTTCCAGGTTGTGGTTAATGTCTATGTTTTGACCGCAAGTTTTGAACAGCTAAACATTTCTTATTTGAAAAGGAAAATATATGTAAAATGGATTAAATGTATTCGCATGACATTACAATATTAGATGAATTGCTCGATACATTTAGAAAAATTCATTTCAGTCTTCAATTATTTTTTTCTACTATAATTATATGTCTCTGGCTTCAAGCTAAGTTAAACAATGCAAACAGTATTTGTTTTGAACATTAATATTTCAGCATCAATCATTTTAATATTTCCAGTTAATATTACTTTTTGCATTTCTAACGAAAATACTAGCAAAATATGTATTTAATTTCATTTTATTTATTTTTTATTAATACAACTCCTTGCTACCCTCAAATTAAAATAATGATCATACACTGTTCAATTAATAAAAATAAATGAAGGACAATCAAAACGTTCAAGTAGAAACAATTAGAACTCCAAACGGTTAAAATGTTGGACAATCGGGAATAAACTAAATAAAAAGATTCAGAGTTTATTCCTGTAGTTAAACGTATCACTACATATTCTACCTTGAGTATGACACAATTAGGATGACTTGTTTGTCTTATCTGTTATATTTGTTAATGCTACATTTATACCATGTGGGTTACAACAAAATTACCGAACAGAGTTGTCAAAAGCCGAAGAGACAAAAATAACAAATCAGGTGGAAACCACCGGAAAAATTGTCGACCGCAATGGTCCTGACTTGTATCAGGTATTTCAAAAGAAATGGTGGCTTAAACCGGTTTTAGGATATACCAAAAATCCCGTTCCAGTGTGGTAGTGTCCAGAATCAATCAGCAATTGCTAATGAGATGTCGTAGACAATTGAAAGGAATGGCCATTCAAGCACTCAGTAAAAAAACAAACAATCTTGAATCAGTTTGGACCGAATCTTCAAACTTTTCACAATGGACTGATATCTATCAATTTAAGAAATTTTTGATGATCGTATGAGACAGAATTTTTTGAAGGGTAGATTAATTGCTTTTGAATTGCTACCGCATTGGAAGGTGAAGTTAAGCGCGCCATAAAACCGGTTTAAGTCACTATTTTGTTTTTTTTTTTAAATACCTACACCAAGTAAGGACCGTTACTGTCGACATTTTTCTGGTGGATATCCATCTGCATTTTCTGTCTTGCTCTTGAACTTTGGTTATCGACGATTTTGTTCGGTACTGTTTTGATTATCCCTATTCAATAAGAATTCAAACTGTATTATTTTCCTATCTATAATCTTTTGGTTTCGGGAAAATTAATTCAAGATCTTTCCTTTTGGTGTTGCTGCAATGGCACTTACATAAATACAGTTTGCATTTTTTGTGTGTAACCGTTCAAACGCCCCCATGATTGTCATGTCATTAATTGTCCTCTTTTTTGGACAACTTCTTTAATAGAGACTTCCCATTAAACATTGTATATCAAATAAATGAATGCGATAATTGAGTAATTTTTTCAGCCTTTAATTAAAAAATCAAAATATTTAAAATTCGTCAATGATATATGTGATATCTTGTATATTGTATTTGCTTTTTTTATTTCATAATTTTAATCCGTTATTTGCCATTAATTACAAAGCCCGAATTGATTCAACATGTCACTATTTATAATTTAATTAAACAATTAATTATGTTTCATTGAGTTAATCCTATGTTCATATTTGTGACGGGGCCTTTGTCCTATCAGCTTCATAAACCAAGTTAAATATCATAAGCAAATAAATGTTCCATCAGGTCCATTTGGTGTCCGCACATTATCTATATTTTTATTAATTGTAAAAATACATACTTTTAAATTAAATTAACCACTTAATAAAAAAGAAGTATATTAAGTTCTGAACATAGCATAATCTGTTAAAACGTTGGCTTAACTACGTGTAACAAGAAAATAATAACTGTAAGACACTTGTGGTGTCGCGTGGAATAAAACTGACAAATGTCCTAGCGAACTCAAAGAAGAAAACATTAAAGACATATCACAATGATAAGAAATAATGAAGTTCTCGACCGAAAAAGAGGCAAGAGTGCTCAAAGTAGAAACTCGTCAACCGGGAGTAAAATATATTGTAGGGAATTCCAATAATTGAAACTATATCCCATGATAAGTGTAAACACAGTCATATCAAATAACTTGACAGACCTTAACTTATATGGTCCGAACTGTGATTCAAAATTCATTTTTTACTTAGTACTGGTATCAACATTTCTTTTTTCAATGTCTATGACCTTTTAATAATAATTGCTGCTTAGCTGCTACCACGGTAAATTGAAATTACCACCACCGGACCATTGTAATTGACAATTTTCCTGGAAGTTTTGCTTCCTCTTTGTCTTTTTGCCCTTTGGATCACGGCTTTTGACAGTTCTGTTCGGTACGTTTGTTATTACTCTAATCTAGCAATTCCAGGTTATTGCAGTTGGTAAAAAAACTTATTCAAAAAAACCTACTATTCAAATTCAAGGAAATATTTTATCATGTCAGGAAACTGTTAAGTTGCTTGGTATTGACATTGATTATCAATTGAAATTTGATGTTCATATCAGTAACTTGTGCAGAAAGGCCTCACAGCAACTAAATATTCTTAAGCGATTAGGTTCTGTATTATCGAGACTAAACAAATTGCCTTTATTTCATACATTTATTTTAAGTAATTTTAATTTTTGTCCACTAGCATGGCATTTCTGTACAGATGCCAATTCAAAAAAGTTGGAAAAAGTGCAAGAAAGAGCACTACGTTTTGTGTACCAAGATTTTAATTCATCGTATGAAATACTTTTAGATAAGGCAAAAGTATCCGCTCTGCATATAAGGAGAATAAGAACGATGGCACTTGAGACCTTCAGAATTGTAAGCAGTCGGGCTCCAGTGTGTCTGAGCAATCTAATAAATTTGAAAAACTCAAAATATAATTTCAGGTATAGTAATATCTTGGATTTGCCACAAGTTAAAACATCAACGTATGGCATAAAATCATTCAGGTATGCAGCTGCTTCACTTTGGAATAGTTTGCCTAACCATTTCAGGACTGAAAACAGTTTTTCAAACTTTAAAAGCTTGCTTCAGTCCTGGAATGGTTCTGATTGTCGCTGCTCAGCGTGTCGTTAAATTTTATTTTGCTGTTTTTTTTTTGTTTTTATTTTTTTTATGCTCTGCTTCAACAACTTTGGTTTTCTCCTGCATTTTTTAAAATTATTTTGATTATTTTAAATTAGTCAATAATAAATTAATTAGAAAGTTATCTTATTCTTACTCTTTTAGCAAATTGTTATTATTTTAGTGCTATAACTAAATGACTAAATATAATTGAAATTATTTCAAAATATTGTGTGTATTTATTAATTTTTAACGCTAAAATTTTTATTGTATTTCATTTTAAACCAAATAGTGCTAAATTTGCTTTCCTGTATGCATCGATTTGTAAGATCTATTTAATTTATTGCATGTATTGTTATTTTCTTTTATGCTGTTTTTCTGTTAATTTATATGTTTTTATATTCGGCAAAAAGCTCTCTAGAGCTTGTGTTTGTATGTTATATGTGTGCCGAATCAAAATAAAGGTTTCTTATCTTATTATTCTTATCTTAACAACCTTAACCCATCTTGCCTTCAAAAAATCCAGTGTATGATATAAAATGAACTCCTTGTAAAGTCATGCATAAAGTTCGCATGCCACCACTCTTTGCAATATAAAATATAACAAACATGATAGTCGAAGATATCCTCCTAATTTAAGACCAACAGTCTCTCCTGATATCTTTCTGCTTCTATGGCAGGACATGCTTACCCTTCCAGAGCACCTGATGTCACTCTCAGTTTCATAGGAGTTCACATTGTGATTGCCTTGGTTTTGAATGATCTAATGTCATTGTTTTCTGTGTTCTTGTCTAATTGGCAATGCCTTTGGACTTCGATTTTTGTAAATTCAATTTCTTTGTTCCTTCGTTATCTATTGTCATTGTTCTATACACAAAACCTATTGTAACTACCGTCTTTAATCACAAACGTGTAGTGTACGATTCAAACTAGACGTCGCTGACAATGAGAAATAACGAGATCTTTCTACTACAGGAACAACATACCATTACTAATAACCAATCAAGAATACATACAATAATAAAATTTCGGTGTATTCAATTCAGGAATATTGTTCACGAAGACAGAGAATGAACACTTCTGACTGAAATTTATCCAAACATTTGTTGATTTTAGCTCGAATAAAGTAGCCTTGAGCCCCCTGAGTCTAAAATCATAAATGATATTCGAAAATCCTAAAAAAAAGTAAAATACATATTTTATTGTTGTACCAGCTGACAAGAAATATGATCAAATTACACTTATCTGTCAGGGGCACTACGTTGATTGTTTTGATAAAAGAGATGGGTATTGAAAATTGATTTGGTAACCCCAACAAAGGTGTTCTATAATACCAAAGGCGGACATCATCAACAATGATAAAATAATAAAACCTACTTTTGGTATCACTATGAAATTAAAATGATAAAATAAAAACTTAATTATATTTTCCGAGTACCAAAGTTTGGACAATGCCCGAAAAAAGAGATGTATTTCAAGCTGAAACTTACATTCTTTAGTAATAGTGGATATCGACGTCATATTCTACACAAATTCGTTTGGCATTGGAATCCAGTGACCTGAAGATTTTACTGGCTTCTCTATTGCCGATGTCTACTGAAATACAGGACGACTCTTTACCAAACCATTCGGAGAGTTTCGGGTTTGATTTTTGTTTCCTAATACTACAGTGCTCTACCAGCACATTCGGTTCTTTGAGCTAGGCGGCAGTTAAGCGGCGAACACTCTTTGATCCATCTCCCTAAATTACGTTTTGTCTTATTCTTTCCTTTTTCGTGATTGTGGTCCTACATGTATATATAGTCTACCTGTATTTGATTTGATTCGTATGTTTATTATACTATAGGGAAACGGAATAGAGAAAGGGCAGGTTTTGGGTACCCATAAACCGGTAAAACAGTACCGCTTGTTTTTTTTTCTGGTGTCTGGCACGTGATTGTAGTTTTTTGTCATTGTAGGTGTTTAGTGTTATCTTTTGTATGTAATTATTTGTTAAATTGATTTTACTTCGCTTCCCTGTACTCGATATTCAATCTTAATCTCAATACGAAATATTTTTAGAAGTTCTTTAAAAGGTGAAAAAATATTTATATTCGGTGCAATCAGGGCCTACTATTTAAAAAAACCACACTGACTCAACAACTGATGGTTGAAATATGCTCAAGTCATTTTAACTATTGCAATTCATAGTAAGAACCCCTTTTAAGTACATATACAAGTGGAGCTGATCATGCTTACCCTTCCGGAGCACCTTATGATACCTTAGTTTTTGTAGGGGATCACACTGCTAGTGCTTTAGTTTTGTGGCGTTCTTGTTCATTTTTGTCATGCTGTCTCAATTCGTATTGGATATGGATGCCGTGATTTTGAATTTTTGAGTTTCGAGTGCTTTTCCTATTATTTTAGCTTCGGTATTCGTTTGCCGATATATTAAAGATTTAAACGATCGATATCTCATAGATTGTATTCAAAGTCAAAATCATAATAAGACAAAGACTTGGAGTCCTAACAGCAAACGTTAGTGCAAAGAAATCCTTATATTTAAGCCCAGTGACGATTTATTTTGTTTTACATTTACACAAACATGTTGAAATAGTAATACATATCTTATAATATGGATAAAATGGCACCATGTATACATTGTTTAAGGTAAGTGAGAACCGACCCATCAGTCATAAAAGAATAACCCAGGGACAATGACAAAATCGGGCACACAAAGATACAAGGACAACACAGAAAAAATACGAATCACGCATACAGATGAATAACAAGAGGCAAATATAAAACCCATTGGTGAGATCAGACGCACCGGTAGATTAATCATAACCTCTTTTATATGCGACACACGCCGTGTTGAACATGTCAAATTCGGTAAAGGAAACCTACCTATCTTTTAAAGAAACAACGGCAGTAGAATACCGAAGGAACAAAGTAGTGGAATTTACAAAAAATGAAGTCCAAACATGGCCAAGATAGGCCAAGATAGAAAGATGAAGATCTGCTAACATCTTGGAAACAGGTATCCTATACCTGTCCACAAGCCCGTCATGTCGACCGTAAAACGTCTGCAGTGATTTCAGTGATTTCTTCATGTAATAGTTCCGGGTTATGTAGCCTATTTATGAGTAACCGGGTTCTATCAAAGACGTCACTGTGTCGACCACTGGCCATTGAGAAGCGAATGAGTTGAAAGATGTCATTTCCGGATGCCGGCGGTGTTGGAAAATTAAATTATAAGGTATAGTTGCATTTGACTATTGTAAAAGTGACGATATAGCGTTTGTCATACAGCTTAATTTGTAGTCTATCTCTGTTGTTAATTTCAAGATGAAGGGCAAGGAATGAAGATGGCATGGAAGCGTCTGTAGTATCCTTTATTTCGGCTGCGTTAATATATCATATGAAAAAACCGTTGTTGATTATTTAATAACAAACTAGCGGAGGAAAGACATCTAATTTAAGCTCATTGTTATTTTGGCAAAGTGTCAATCTTTTTTTTCTCTCTTCATAGACAATGTATTGATGACTGGTATACTAGTACACATTACAAGTTCACATGACCTGTGTATGTGAGATTTGATATTTTTTTGTTCAATCCTAAGGTTACATTGAAACATTTTATATCAAAATTCTTGTTGATAAAAAAAACAGCTTTATTGCAACATATCTATCGGAAAAAATGATAATAAGAATCGATTTGGTTTAAATATGAGCTCAGCTAATCAGCATGAGAAAATTAGTATGTTTCTATCAGGCGCTGTTTTGCTATTTATGTCTCACTTTTTGATATATTAAATTGAAAACCATCAATTTGTTCATATACTTCTAAACATATATGTTTTTCCAACACTGCTTTACTTCAATTACTTCTACTTTTTATAATTTTATGATATATCAATCTGTTTAATCATTTGAAGCAATTCTACTTTTTCTCGCAGTATACCTTTTAAGGTGGCTCGGTAGTATTCCGCCATTTTGATTTCATATTTCATGCTTTGATAGGTGTTTTTGTCCCCCGCCGCAACGCGACGGAGGGACATGGTAATGGTCTGCGTCAGTGCGTCCAAGTGTCCGTGTGTCACGTTTTTTGTGGGCGCAACTCCTAAGAAACCGCTGGTCAACATTCATTCAAATTGTACAGGATTGTTAGTCACCATTAGTAGTAGATCATATCGCATCGCCATTTTGATTCGTCAAATTTTGAGGGAGTTATGGGACTTTGATATATCAACATTGTTATACAATGGCAAATCTCCTCAGAAACCGCTGGTCAAAATTCATTCAAATTTTACAGGATTGCAAGTCACCATTAGTACTAGATCATATCGCATCTCCATTTTGATTCGTCAAATTTTGTTGGACTTATGGGACTTTGATTATTTCCACATTGTTATAAAATGGCGAATCTTGTGAACGCAACTCCTCAGAAACTGCTGGTCAGAATTCATTGACATTTTACAGGATTGTTAGTCATCATTAGTACTAGATTATATCGCATCGCCATTTTAATTCGTCAAATTTTGTGGGAGTTATTGGACTTTGATTATTTCCACATTGTTATACAATGGCAAATCTTGTGTACGCAACTCCTCAGAAACCGCTAGTCAGAATTTATTCAAATTTTAAAGGATTGTTAGTCATCATTATTACTAGATCATATCGCATCGCAATTTTGATTCGTCAAATTTTGTGTGAGTTATGGGACTTTGATTATTTCCACATTGTTATACAATGGCAAATCTCGTGGACGCAACTCCTTAGAAACCGCTGGTCGGAATTCATTCAATTTTTACAGGATTGTTAGTCCCCATTAACACTAGATCATATCGCATCGCCATTTTGATTCGTCAAATTTTGTGGGAGTTATGGGACTTTGATTATTTCCACATTTTTATACAATGGCAAATCTGGTGAACGCAACTCCTCAGAAACTGGTAGTCCAAATTCATTCTAAATTAAGAGGATTGTTAGTCGCCATATGTACTAGATCATATCACATTGCCATTTTGATTCGACAAATAATATGGGAGTTATGGGACTTTATCGAATTAATGCATACTTCAACATACATTTTAGGAAGACTTTGTGGACACATGTATTTGTAGAGACTTTGTCTCATGTGCATTTACTCCATATCCTTTTATTCACCACATCTCGTCATAATTTAACTAAGGGATTTTGCTGAAATTTTGCTTGGCTATTTGCCGCCTAATTCAGTTGATCATATCCTGCCGCCATTTTGATTCGCAAAATTTTACATGAGAAATAGGGCTTTATCGACTTTACTGCAGCGGCGGGGGACATAGCTACGCGTAGCACTCTTGTTTATTAAAGAAATATACAAGCAATCTAAAATTTGGACAGATCTTCACAATATTTTGCTCAAAACACAAATAATGGGCCTGTTCCAGACCATACGCGAATTTGGACCGTACACGTACGGTCCGGACCATACGAATATGTTTTCGAAATACCCATCTTGAACTAAGCATAAATGACATTTCTTTGTCACAAACTTCATCTGAAAAACTTCTTGGTGTATTTTTAGATAATTCGTTAACATGGTCTGTTCATATCAGTCATATTGTTTCAAAAGTAAATGCTTTACTAGCTCTCTTGAGACGCATAANTAAAGAATTAAGCTCGTATGTTTAGAAAGATAAATTAAATAAGATTTTCTAAGAATCGTTATTTAAAAGAAAATATAAGAGAAAAATAAGAATTTACTTTACTGTAATTATGTTTTAGAGATGCCTTTATAAAACTGAATGATTACTTGAACGTTATTTGAGATAAAATAATAAAAAAGTAGTGTTACGCAAAAATAAATGGAATGTTAATTGAAATAAAATATATGTTTTTCTCGTCTGAAAATCCTGAGAAAAAAATCATTGAATACCACCTCTAAGAAACAACATTTTTTTTCCAAATACCTTAAAAAGGGTGAAAATCCCAAAATCTCGTACAAGGACGACTGAATAAATAAAACAGCGGAAATTACACAGTGTTCCAAAAAGGAATACCCTCTATCAACGAAAAAAATTCTAAATGTAAAAATGAAGTTTATGTATCACCTTTGATATTATTTCGCTTCTTCTTTAATTTCATTTCTGTTATATACTAGTAAGTAATTTATTATTTTTATCAAGACATTACAATTTATACAGTTTCTGTATTAGTTAGTGCTATCAGTTTTGACTGTAACTTAACGAATGTAGTACGTGTCTGTCCTTTTCTTTGTACTCATACGGTCTAAATATACACGTATGGTCCAGCTCGTAGCAGACCGTACACGTATACTCATACGGTCCGACTGTACGCGTATGGTCCGACCATACGCGTACGGTCGGACCATATGAGTATACGCATACGGTCCAAATACGCGTTTGGTCTGGAACAGGCCCATTTCTCTTCGCCTATAATTCATTTTAGACGAAAAATTTAGAATAGTATTTGTACTGTAAAATTCTTTGAAATGAAAATTAAACAAGAAATGTAATTTTAAAAAAAATATTTTACAATGAAATCACTAAGGAAATTTTGATTTTATGAAATAAAAGAATAATAAGGTCCGTGACCCAAATTGTCTTTCCGTGTTTAGAACTTTCAATACGGGGATTAGCAATATAAAAAAGTTATTCAAAATTCTCATGGATGTAACTTGAATAATTAAAAAAAAATGATAATTTTCCTTACATGAAACATTTCAACTTAAAAAAGTCTGCATTTTAGGTGAAAGAATGTGAGCTCCCCTAATTTTATTTAATATTTTGGAAGTTCAATTTTTGAAGTCTAATTCTGCAATTTATTGAAAACTTCTGATGGATTTTGCTTAATAAATACCCCCGGACCACCTTAATTTATGCAATAACATATTATGAGCGTTATATTTAGGACAAGCGACATCGGGCATAAAGTTAGGATGGAAGTACTGTTTAATAAGAATTCAAAATGTATTAATTTCCTATCTATAATCTATTGGTTTCGGGAAAATTAGTTCAAGATCTTTCTTTTTGGTGTTGCTGCAATGGCACTTACTGTTTGCATGTCAAAAGTATCCAAAGTTTTATTTTTTATTTGAAACCCCCATTAAAAAACCCTGTTATGTGGAAAAATGTTATAATAAATATAATGCTAACACATCACTTTCATTATGGCAGAAACCTGTTAAAATATCACGTAAATTATTGGAAAAAAGCACATTTAAGTGACTCTATTGATATTAGTATAAATGTATAGCTAAATCAACTGACCAGTGCCAACTCCGATCAATGACAGTTGGTCTACATCTACATTTAACACAATTACACGTAACTGAAAATTGATTCGTTTTGTCAAATTGCAAGTGTTTTAGACAGCTGGTCTTTTTAGATAAAACACTATTTTATAATAAGAAACACTTAAAATCAGTTAATTTGAAACTTTTGATAAAAAAATATAACATTCTTCCTCCAATGCCTATTCTAAAGAAATATTGATGCCTTGTAATTAAATCTTTTATATCATTCTTAGGCTCGAGAAACAAAAATGAAATATTTGAGTAACGTTTCTTTTGCCAAATATTGTTTTCTCTGTTCGTCTAAGCGTTCTAGCTTGTTGTCCTTTTTTCAGTTTAATAATTTTGAGTTTATAATAATATATTTCATGTTTAACGTTTTGGATGAAACATTGCTTAAGTTAGTAGCTAATAAGAAAACCATTTTAGTGAATCCGTTCTGTACAAAAACAAAACCGTTCTGTCAAATATTTGTTTTTACGACAGGTCTGAGATTCGAAAATGAATGAATTC
>MJUU01031054.1:31959-45531 GCA_002080025.1 Modiolus philippinarum
TCGGAGTCGGCCCCTGAACAAAGAGCAATCAAGTCCAGCGAAATATAAATACATCCTAGACTCCTATAGACATAAAGTAAACTAACTAGAAAAAGGACAAGACACACAAAGGCTTAATAAATTCCTGACTTAGGACAGGCACAAACCTGCTGCGGCGGGGTTAAATATTAGTTTTATTGGATCCAAACCTTCCCCTACAGCCAATGTGATACATACTTAATGTGCATACATACTTTTCATGCTGAAAAAAAAACATTGAGTATGGGCCTCAGGTTTCAGAAGCATTAGATATTCTTGGGCCTTATCCATTCCATCGGAGTTAGATATATTTAGGCCTGGTCATTTTTACCTGGTCATGGATAAGCTTAAAATACATAAAGTTGGCATAACACAAAGATTTATTAACTCAGATTGTATTTTCATATATTTCAAGGCATGTAGTTTCTAACAAAATTTTTTTTATATCTTATATATCCATTTTTTTACTCGGATATTTAATTATGCTGTTCTGTAAGCAAGCTTTTCAAAACAAATGGCGGGCGAGAGTTTTAATTTTAATCAAAACTTTTCTGAGACTCTTACTCCTTTATAATATCTATTGAATTTATGAATTAATTATAAAAAAAGGCATAATTGTAGTGACAACTTTGATATTACCATAAATCTAGATTAACTGACTCGTGTTAATTCGTATCAATTGATCCTTGTTATACATTGACAATACGCAAAATCAACCTACAATTTATCCGTTTTGCAATTTCATGGCTAGTGTTACAGATTTTTCCCTTACTATTAAAAAGAAAAAAAAAAACTTTTATAAACAAACAATTACGTAACGTAATATATGAAACTTGAAACTTTTTATTTCATTAAAGGCCTCACATTGGGCATAATAGTACAAAATTACACATGTAAAATATGGAACAAACATATATACATATAAGAATTAGTATATGCAGATGGAAGTAGAATATTGAAATTGCATAGATGAAAAGAAAATTTATTTGAGTTACCTTTCTTTTGCCACGCTGGAATAAATATAAGCTATGCAACCATAATGTGTTATGAATATCATTAACAACGTTTAATAAAAACGACAATTGTGAAGACTTATCCTTTATTTTGATGGGTATAAGATTTATGAAATTCAAGAAGTACCTCGCGTTGACAACTCTGTCCTCAGATGAATTTGGCTTTTCATTAAATCTGATTGATCTGCACTGTCGAAATAGCAATCTTACACATCTCGGGTATTTCTTCGTATATATACGAAAGGAAAAGGAGTAAATACACATGATGCAAATTCTCTACAAATACATGGCAAAACCAAGCAATGGAATGCTTTGATTGTTGTTTATCAACTTGAAGTCACTAAGAGGCCATAAACAATGCGCTCTGCTCATTCCTCATGGTAAGTTCAAGAAGGCCTTTAGCAACAGTTTGAGTGGAGTTCATTGCTTGATTTGGTGCAATGCTATATCCATGGACCTACAGTCATGAATCCGTGATTGTCAACGAACAAAAAATTACGATTTATAGTCTTTCAAATGTTTTATTTTGATATATAAGTTGTCGAAAAGGATGATCTGCAGAAACAAAACATGCCACAATCTGCCAGGGAACTATACAGGAAAAAAAAACAAAGAAGACAAAAAGACACATGTAAACAGTGATAGGAACTCGTGACAGCCGGATTTGGTACTGGCACTAGCAAAAGCCAGCAGTAGGGTTAAACCGGTTTATGAGTACCAAAACCCCCCCTTTATCTGTCCTTCATATAGTATAAATAACATATGAATTAAACCCAATACAGGTAGACTACTGACTCCATTACCACAATCTTAAAGGAGAGAAAATGACAATACGTAATTTTGAAAGATGGGTCAAGGGGGCTCGCTGCTAAACTGTCAGATAAGTCAAGGAGCCTATTCTGCTGGTAGAACACTGTCGCACTAGGGAAGAAAAATCAATCTCTAAACTTTCAGAAGGGCTTAGTCAAGAATAATCATATATTTCAGTAGACACCACCGGTATCATTGAGAGACCAGTATGTGTTTAAAATTTTTAGGTCATTAGATCTCAAATCTTATGTAACAGATGCAAGTGCCATTTTATTCTTATACTTGTTCATTTTAGGTTTCATTCATTAAAAAGATTAAAAAAATAATTATTTGAAATGTCAAGAAAGTTTCAAAGTATTTGAAATTATTATTCCTAATCACTTTTATGACTTTCCATTACAAGAAGGTGAAATAAAACGCACAGGCTTTAAATCTATTCGGATTTACAGAACACAGAAATTATACAAGGGAGATAATCTGATTAGATATCACTAGAGAAATTAACATTTCGCAATCTATCTCTCTTATTTCAACGATGACCCCTTATTTTTATTTCTTATATGTTAATTTTATAATGATTACAAAACACATGCAAAATATAAACAAAATCTATAGTAATTTTTTCAAGCTATCCTCTAATATAACATTTTTCCGTAACATTTCTATGTAAAATATCCTGAAATTTTCAATTTCAGTTTTTCCGCTTAAATGCACGGTGACCATCAAATTTTATTTTATATTTTGAAGTATAATACAATTACGTTTCTACACAGAAAATATACCCTGTAGACACCTTAAGTGGTTTCTTCGTGACATGATAAAATAATTAAACAACATAAAACTTTACAGAAATAAAAAATGAAAACAAATTGTACTAACCAAAAACTTTACAGTTGAGAATTTTAAACTGTAACTTTGGTAAACGCAACATGAAAATATTTGAACTTTTTGATACTTTGATACAATAGCATTTAAAATGAGCAGTACTGCACATGTAAATAAGATCATAACTGTCTTTCTGAAACAAATAATACTTTAAAACTTAATTCTCCAAGCCTTTCCTCTGAATTACGTAATTCAAGTAAATTAATAGGTGTTCAATCACGAAAAATATTCTTAATTAATATCAGAAGAAAAGCCAAACATCGTTTCCGGGCATCTGGATTTTTGATGAGACCTGTTTAGCCTTCTGTCCAGAGGGGAAATGAAGTAATCTTTTAAGGATGCCGTTTTAATTTGATTAAATTGTACTACAAGGAGATGTATTGATCAGGATCGGCTTTCAGTTCTTAATTATGAATAATTTCCGTCATATGAATAACATGCTTCCGTTGTCAGATTTTTTTATTCTTGTTTCGTGTAAACCATTTAGGGACAATTAGACGATTAAGTACTACTAGTTATTGATCCATGGTCAACCATCTAAGGTTTCCTTGGTGTACTATTTCAGGATGTTGGTGATGCACAAATGGATAGATCTAGACCAATTAAAAGCGTAAAACAGCAACGGAACGCTGTTTTATTTATGCTCGTCATGTAATATCGGTACATAATTAAATCATACTACAGAAATAATCATATTAGAACTAAATAATAAGTTGAAGTTGCTCTCTGTGCGTTATCAAATAATTGTAAATGTTTTATGGCAATGTCTGTGAATAGAAGCTGGATCGGCACAAGACAACAGAGGTATTGAAATAGCTTATGCTTAAATTGTTTAATACTGCTTCAGAACAGGCATAGTGAAAATTGCTATGTATAAACCCTGCTATGAAAACGAATTCGAAACTTCAACAAGTCAAAACAATGCTAATTAATAAATTATAATGAAGGATATACATGTATATCTTTGTAGAAAAGATAATAAAAAGGACAGATATGCTTTTTGGCTCACCTGACCCAAAGGGTCAGTGTGAGCTATTGCTATCACTTTGCGTCCGTCGTCTGTCGTCCGGCGTCCGGTGTTAACTTTTCACATTTTCATCTTCTCCTCTGAAATCGCTGAAGCAAATTCAACCAAACTTTACAGGAATGATGTATGAGAAGTCCATCACAAAGATTGCACATTTCGTTCCGATTCGATAAAAAACATGACTGCTGGCGGAGATCTTAGTTTTAACATTGGACCCTATGGGAAAACATCATTTTCAACGTCTGCTCTGAAACTATTGAAGCGAATATAACTAAACTGTACTGGAATGGTGTATGGAAGGTCCTTTACAAAGATTGCACATTTGGTTCTGATTCGACAAAAACATGGCCGCCTGCATGGAACATAGTTTAACATTAGCCCTATGGGAAATTCTTATTTTTATCTTCTCCTCTGAAACCACTGAAGCAAATTCTACCAAACTTTACAGGAATGATCATGATGAATTTGATGATGTATGGAAGGTCCTTCACAGAGATTGCACATTTCATTCCGATTCGATAAAAAAACATGACCACAAGCGCAGATCTTAGTTTTAACATTGGATCCTTTGGGGAAAAACATCATTTTCATCATCCGTTCTGAAACTATTGAAGCAAATTCAACTAAACTGTATTGAAATGATGTATGGAAGCTCCATTACAAAGATTGCACATTTCTTTCCGATTCGACAAAAAAAATGGATGCCAAAACGGAACTTAATTTAACATTGGCCCTTCTGGAAATTCACATTTTCATCTTCTCCTCTGAAACCACTGAAGCAAATTCAAGCCACACTTCATAGGAATGATCCTGATGATCAATGGAAGGTCCTTCACAAAGATTGCACAATTTATTCCGATTCGATCAAAAACATGGCTGCAAGCGCGGATCTTAGTTTTAGCATTGGACCCTTTGGGAAAAAACATTTTTTTCATCATCCGTTCTAAAACTATTGAAGCAAATTTAACTAAACTGTATTGAAATGATGTATGGAAGGTCCATTACAAAGATTGCACAATTCTTTCCGATTCGACAAAAAAACATGGATGGCAGCACGGACCAACATTGGCCCTATGGGAAATTCACATTTTCATGTTCTCCTCTGAAACCAATGAAGCAAATTCAAACAAACTTTACAGGAATGATGTATTAAAGGTCCTGCACAAAGGTTTGATATTTTGTTCCGATTCGATAAAAAACATGGCCACCAGTGAGGACTTTAGTTTTAACATTGGACCAAATGGGGAAAACATGAATTTCAACATCTGCTCTGTAACTGTTAAAGCAAATTTAACTAAACTGTACTGGAATGATGTGTGGAAGGTCCTTTACGAAGATTGCACTTTTGGTTCTGATTCGACAAAAACATGGCCGCTTGCACAGAACATAGCTTAACATTGGCCTTATGAAAATTCAAATTTTCATCTTCTATAAAACCATTGAAGCAAATTCAACCAAACTTTACAGGAATGATGTATGGAAGGTCTTTCACAAAGATTGCAATTTCATTTTGATTCGATAAAAAAACATGGCCACCAGCGCGGATCTTAGTTTTAGCATTGGACTCTGGGAAAGTATCATTTTCAACATCTGCTCTTAAACTATTGAAGGAAATTTAACTAAACTGTACTGAAACAACTGCAGTAGAATACCGAAGGAACACAGGAGTGAAATTTACAAAAATCGAAGTCAAAAGGCATGGCAAAAACGAGAACACAGAAAACAATGACGCCAGACACAAAACAACGACGCTAGATAGACGCAGAGCACAGAAACAGAAATCAGAACATTCAAAACAAAGCACTCACAGTGCGAACTCCAGTGAAACTGAGAGTGACATCAGGTGCTCCGGAAGGGTAAGCATGTCCTGCTCTGTTAACAGCACCCATCACACTGTGAGTGGGTCAGTCCAGGAAAATGTCAAAGTCGGTAGTCAAATCCAGGAAGACGTGAATCTAGCTGAAAATGTCCACTTTTATTTGGGATACTGACACGTCATATCTTTCGATGATGTTATGGTGACGGCCATAGAATTTCTTTAGGGATGAAATTAACATAGGTTGAACAAATCCCTGATTAAGCAGCTTTTGGGACAATGTTTTTGCTCTGTTCAAAAAATCACTGTACAAACTACACGCTCGACAGTAGCGAATCAACTGTGAAAGGTACACTCCATAGGCTGGAAATGATGTACGAAAGGTATTTTAAAAAGAATGCGCATTTTATTCGGATCCGACAAAAGAAAAAAGAAAATGCTTCAAGGACAGAACTTTGTTTAAAATGGGACCCCTATAAGAGGGCTATAAGAAAACATCTTTTTCGTCATATGCACTGAAACTATTGAAGCAAATTCAGTCAAGCTAAGATTGCTAATTTTGCTTTTATCTGATTAAAAAACTAAACCACGAGCACAGAATATATTTTAATACGGGATCCTATAGGATAAGCATCAGTTTCATACCCTGCTGCAAGTATTTTGTCAGGTGAGCGATTCAGAGGTGAGCGATTCAGAGCCTCTATTTTATAGATAAAACACAATCATTTTGAGAATTAATTTTTATATTAAAGAAGATTATCTCTGGGCGTCATTTTACTGCATCATTATCTCGTGCTTACTACTAATGACTAAATACCGAAATTACTGTAAATTCAAATTCTGCATATGCGCATTTCGACAAGTGCAGATTAAATCAAAAAGATGTATAAAACTGATAGAGAACAAATACCCAATATGATCTGAATGTTTTTACATAATTTCGGGTCTAATTCCTGAAAGACCCCCACCTGAGTTATTACAAACTTCAATATTACATTGACCATAGGTTCATGGTACACATGTACAAATAAGTTATAACCCATCGGGTAGACGCCGTCAGGGTTATAACTACTTTTTTTCTTTTTTTATAATTAAATTGTTTATTGGCAAGAAACATATCATAATAAAGCATAATATTCAAGATCATAACATACATAGCTATAGGCGGTAATAAACATAAATTGATTAATTCTAAATGATAGATAAATTTGAAGAATGTAATTATAAGATTATTAAAAATTAACGAAGGTATGTGGATTGGATTTCAAACGTTTAAAAGTGTATACAGAATTAATAGGAAATATTCGCAAATTTAAAGGAAAAACAATGCATGTAGTAGTATTGATCTAGTAAAGGGAGCCAGGGGTTCCAGCATATATTTGCTAAAGCAAATTTACTAAACTGTATTGGAATGATGTGTGGAAGGTCCTTTACAAAGATTGCACATTTCGTTCGTATTTGACAAAAAACATGGCCGCCAGAACAGTAATATTAAAATATATCTATATTTAAAATATGTATATTTTTCTACTTGCAATTTCTCGTTTACATATTTCCTAAGTGCTATAATTCTTTCATTTGTTACATTGAGTTTGGTTCTATATATTGGCATGTGATTGTAATTCAAGGCCATTGAAGGTGTTTACTTTTATCTCGTTTTTATAAAGGTAAAATTTTGACAACAAATAAATAACAAAATGAGATTCCTTATATTATTTCAAGTATTTATTTCCCTATATCCAAATAATACAAATTGATGTTTGACTAAAAATCCATATGTTTAATTCTTCCCATAATTTTGAAATATTTGGACATGAACAAAAAATGTGCTGAATATCTTCTGTGGCTTCATTACAAAAAGTACATTTGTCTGTTTCCTTCAACTTAATTTTAAACAGAAACTGGTTTGTACCAAGAAATATGTGAATAATTCTATATTGCAACCACTACAATTTAGACTTATTGGTGGTTGTAAAGGCCATTCAGTGTATTATTCAATGTAATTGACCAGTTTTCTTCACAACCTATAGTAGTAAGATTTTTATTTAATAATACCTTGCACATATCCTTGGACTCTTTTGTAGACATGAGAAATATTTTTTTAAAGAATTCGGAATTAGGGGTCCATGATTTTTTTCATTTTCTCTGATTTGATATGTAACTGTCTCATGTAGGCTTTTAATGTCAATATAACTCCATGATATATCAGAACATTTGACTGTAGATTATATACTACTTGAAATTATTGAAAAAGAAAACAAGCCACTCTCCTCATTGAGATCATTTATTAACCAAATACACATTTTTGGACCATTCCCTATAAACAATTGATTTTAATATTTTTATTTTGCCATAAATTTTCTAAAACAAACCCCTCTTCGTCTTTGGGTAAAATATTTTTTTGAGTCATTCTATGCATTGAAAACATCTTTCCAAATGGAATTTCTTAAGCATTTATTAGTTCCACAATATGAAATAGTATCAATGTTCAAATTTTCAGAGGAAGAAAGTAATTTATTTAATTTAGAGTTATTCTTAATATATCTTCAGTCCCTTTATATATTTTTCAATATCTCAAGGCCTCCAAGTTTATATTATAAAGATAAAGTTTCTCTTTTCACCTTATCTGGTTTATTGTCCCATATGAATAAAAATAACCTATTTATGAATTATTTCAGTCTATTACATTATTCGGGTTTGGAAAAGTTAAAAATACATGGTTTAATTTTGAAATTTTTAAAGATTTTATTATTGTTATCTTTCCAGTAGGTGATAATATTTGATTTGACCATATTTTAAGAATATTCTGTACTTCTTGAAGTTTAAGGCCATAACTTAAATGTTGTATTTTATACAGGTTGACAGAAAAGNCCGGGGTTGAGTCAAATCCGGTTATGTCAAATCCGTGAAGACGTGAAATTTAGCTGAAAATGTCCGTTTTCATTTGGGACACAGACACGTCATATCTGTCAATGATGTCATGGTGACGGCCATGACATCATGTTGTATTTTAATGTTGTATTTAAATGTTGTATTTTATACAGGTTGACAGAAAAGTTAATATCTAAGAGTGTAAACTTGCTGGAACCCCACTCCAGTCCCCATTTACACACATTGTGATTGTGTCATGACCATATATAATTCTATTGTAAATATAGCGCGAAAACAACAAATTTGACCAAACTTTAAAACTGTATCTTTTTTGACAAATCCGTGACCCCCCCCCTCCCCCCAAATTATTTTGCATAATTTTAAAGCACATCGCTCAAAGTTTCATTGTCCAATTTTTTTTTAAGTTCTTATGTAAGATACCAAGACACCCCATCTACCTTAAGTAAACTTATTGGACGCCAATTTTTCATATATTGCTTTGGTTGATCACCTTTCTTGATACATGTAATAATTCCTTCTTTTTGAGTTTTGGTCATTTCTCCCTTATGACTACTACTTGTACTATAAATGAAAGAAAGATTAAACGTTGGTGTAAAGTCAATTACTGTAAAACAAATTTTGAGTTATATATTCGGATTATTTAAAAGTGCGACAGTATGGCAGCCTAAGAAATACCTTCTCGAGATAATGCGGAGAGATGAGCATGGCCTGCTGCAAATGTAACAGACGTCACACACAGCTAAATATATTGTGTAGGAAGATTTGTTCAGTATAGCCGATTGATTAATGCCATTTTCAACCATTAGACACAACGAATTAAAATTCATTGTACATGTAACTTCTCTAACCCCCAAACAGTACCAAAGTAAAGGTTTGAAAAAAACATCTCTTAAACTCTTCATTATTCAGACAATTTCAAGGAAATTCAGACAATTACAAGGAAAAATCTTTAGCACAAACATATTCGACGAAGACAAAGTAAAATATAACAGTTTGATACAAGACAGCACAGAAACCTAAAGCACTAACAACGTGAGAAGGTTGCTTTGGCGATCTAATTTTACAGAAGCATTGAAAGCATTTTCCAGCAGAGTCAGTAACTCTTTATGGATATTATTGGTTTTTTTTTATTCTTTCAGTGCATACGTTCTGTATTTCATTTTCACTGGGTATAATGCACACCACAGTGCTCAGGTAGTAACCAGCAGGTTATTGTTGTAATATCTATTGTACTTAGACATAAGCGCAGTAATGGTTATTTCATCGACGTTTGTGAAACCAAAACCATTTTTCTTTCTGTTATTAGGCATATAAGTGTTAGAGCATTCTGTTGTCCAATGATAAGTGTCTGAAGAAATTATTTTTTTTTATTTAATTGTAGTATAATACATTGCTATTATTTGGATAACACTCGTGTTGTTAATTACTAACAATTTCCCTGATATTGAGTATGGAATATCTGTTTTCACACGTTGTCTCTTTACAATTTCCTGAAAGCTTTTCAAGAGCAATTAAGATATTGATAATAAATGTCTATCGATTGATAAACATAAGCCAACTCAATTTGTGAAAGACCTAAACATATCAAAATATTGCGTGATTGTCATCGTTAACGTCAATATTACAGGATATGCCTAGAACACCTAATATCCAAGCGTCTTTCGGGTTATATGTTGCACGACCGCCTTGTTCTGTGTCGTCTGCCTCAAGTAATTTTTTTTATCTAAATTGTTCAGGACTATTAAAAGATGTAATTTGTTTCGTTTCAAATTTGGGTTATCATAAGACCTTTACCAGAAATAAAGGGTTGTTGAGATTTCACTATAAGAATTCTTACAAAGAAACCATTTACAATTTAGAGAGTTCCATTGTTTATAGTTTATAATTAGACAGTTTTTGTATTTCGGTGCAGTTTTGGTAGTATTTAAAGTTTTCGTCGTGTAATAAATATATTCACCAGGGTATTCACATGCCCAGTAGTCAGTACTTCGGTGCTGACCCGAAAGCCGATTTTATTTCGAACCTTGCAATATCTAAATTTTTGTAAATTTTGTTGAAAATTAAAGAGTATCTCCCTCATGCAAAGATTCTGTCCTTGCTGATTTTGGCTTTACATTTAGATCATATTGGGTATTGGTTCTCTATCAGTTTAGAACACATTTGATGTTATGGTCTTCCAAACGTTTAGATTTTATCTGCACTGAAGAGACATAAGTTGTCGAAATGCGCATATGCAGAAAATAAATTCACAGTAACTTCTTTATTTAGTTCATTGATAAAATTACAACAAACTTACTTAATCTATGCCACCGGATCTTTAGATCGGAGGAATATTGTCTTTATCCTGTCTGTCTGTATGTCTGTCCGTCTCTCTGTCCGATACTTTAACCTCGCTCATTACTTTTGAACCAGAATGATAGGACCTTCATATTTGGTATGTGTATTGATCATGTAAAGATGAACACCATTATGCAAATTTTCGCTAAGGTCAGGTCAAAGGTCAAGGTCACAGAGGTCAAAAAGTCAAATCTAGATTCTGCTATAGTTCGCTAATTTAAACTGCTAGAGGCTTGATGTTCTATATAAGAATAAATCTAATAGAGCTTTCACAAATCCACTACCAAAATTAGGTCAGGTCAAAGGTCATGGTCACTGAGTGCAGAAAACTTTAACAAAAACTTTAACATTTCCTATATCTTTTCATGCAATCAGATGTAATTGGATCTTCATATTTGGCCTGTATATTGGTCATATGAAACTGAACTTAATTGTGCAAATTTCATTAAGGTCAAGGTCACAATTGCTAGAGGCTTTATATTATATCGGTGAATAGGTCTGAAAAAGCCTTGTACAAATCCACCAAAATATAAGGGTCAGGTCAGAGATCAAGGTTATTGATTGCAAATTCCAAAACTTTAACAAAAACTTTAACATTGCCAATATCTTTTCAGCAAGATGTAATAGGCCTTTTTATATTTGGCCTGTATATTGATAATATAAAGTTGAATACAATTAGGGAAAATTCAATAGGGTCACGTCAACGGTCAGGGTCACAGAGGTCAAAAGGTCAAAATCAAGATTTTGCTTTTTGCATGTAAATTACAAAAGCAAGAGACTTGATATTCTATATGTGAGTAGATCTAATGGAGCCTAGTAATGTTTCAGAAACACATCTTGTTGTTTTTCTTTTTCATTGATGATTGGATACAAAACACTTTAATGATGTTTTGATTATTGTATTAAGGATGGTCACTCCTCGGGTTTTTGAAACTGTCTCTGACTTTCGGAATTCTCTGATTTTATAGGTCATGATTTTGCACACTGACCCCCCATATTTTCTCTTCAAAATATGATTTTATACATGTTTAATAGACTTTTAAAAAATTATGGGGAAATTCTTGATATTCCATCTTTGCATTTCGAATTTTTATAGCATTAATGCCAAGTGAAGGGGAAGTCTAGAGAAGTTTGGTTTCTTGCCAACATTTCAAGCACATAAATATCAAAATGGACATTCTGCCCTATTGATATTTTTTGCTAAAATGATGTATGATCAATATTCTAATAAATAGAAATATTTATTTTAAAAATTTTATATTATAAATTTGAGGAGTGCAAACAAAAAAGTGCATACAAATTTGCACTCAATATGTTCAATGATAAAATTATTATCAAAGTTACTTTTTTTAGAATTGAAACGGATGAATACTTTGAAATTCCTTGCTTATTTGTAAGCTTAATACAGTCCAAGCTAACATTGATTTGTCCTGTAGCATATGTTTCGCAGTAGTATTTGTCCAAATTCTGACCTGAACAAACTACATGCATTAAATGAATTGATTCTAGAATATATAACAAGTTAGAAGAAATCGGCATTAGCTAGTACTGCATAAAGCTTTAAGTTTTAACAATTTTAAATACATATTTCATATTAATGGAATGTCTTTTTTTACCTTTGTGGAACCTTAAAGAGTTAGTAATTAAATACTGTGATAAAAAACCTAATCAAAACACTGGTGCTTTTGGAGTGAAACAAGAATTCCACTGAAGTTTTAGTTAAATGAAAATCAATTAAAGAACAGTTTCATCAATTGATAGCTATGATTTTTCTGTACTTCATACATGCCTACCACATAACTTGATTAAATCCAAATTGGGACAACTTATAAAATGGTATGAAAATTCAGCTCGGTTGTTATAATAAAGAGCACGGATTCTTTTCTTATATCACTAAGTAAAATTATTGTTCCTGGACTTGCAATTACATGATTTAGGTACTCATGTGCATTTACAAATGTATTCCAGTAGTTAATGTGAGAAAAAGCCGTAGGTTTTTGAAAACATGTTTTCAAAAAAATACGGCTTTTTCTCATATTAACTACTACCTACGGGACTATAGAAAAAAAAACAAACAAGTAAGATTTGTTATTCACTACAATTGAGACGGATTTTTAATTCACTCACATTTTTTACGTCGCTTGCGGTTTAAGCATCTCATAAGTAAAACAAAAATCTTATAGGTTAAAGTAAATTAGGACTTGGTACATAACACGGGTTATACATAACACTAACGTGTATCTCTGGTTCTATACTTTTGATTCCTATATGTTTCTAGTAAGTCTGACAAGTCGTGACCAGTTACTCTCTCTATAACGAATATATTGCTAAAAGGATAATATAAATATACGATTTCCCCTTGAATATCAAGTATTTCGTAAAAACCATACACCTTTGTTTTTATTTTTCTTAGATTGGTCAAATCATATGCAAGCATTTTTTTTTACCTGATTTTTATTATAAAAGTCAAACATTATTACTTACCACAACGGTTATGCACCCTCCTACCTGAAATACACTCATGGTTTTTTTATCTAATAAATATTCGGGTTATAAAAAATGACAACGATTCCCGTATATTTTTCAGAAAAGTCTTATACGAACAATTATAGAACAATACAAGGAGCAAAAAATATGCCGAGTGATTTTTTCCGTTTACTCATTGTTGGGCCAAGTGGATCTGGTAAAACAAATTTGCTAATGCACCTTTTATTTAAACCCTTATTGTATTACGACAAAATTATTCTTTACGCAAAAAATTTGGAGCAGCATTA
>MJUU01031055.1:0-42691 GCA_002080025.1 Modiolus philippinarum
TTCAGAGAAAAAGATGTAAATGTGATTTTCCCATAGGGTACAATCTGAAACCATATTCCCCACTTGTGGCCATATTTTCTATCCGACTGTAAATAAATGAGCAATCTTTGTTCAGGACCTTTATTACATAATTCCTGTAAAGTTTTGTTGACTTTGCTTCAGCAGTTTCAGAGGAGATGGGGTCCAATGGTAAACTACATGTATGTTCTGTACTTGCAGCCATGCTTTTTATCGGATCGGAATAAAATGAGCAAGCTTTGTTAAAGATCTTTAGTACATCATTCCTGTAAAGTTTGGTTTAATTTGCCTCAGCCTTTTCAGGGGAGAAGATGAAAATGTGATTTTTGGCATAGGGTCCAATGTTAATCCTAAGTTCTGCGCTGGTAGCAATGTTTTTCATCGAATCGGAACAAAATGAGCAAATGTTGTATAGGACCTTCCATACACCATTCTTGTAAAGTTTGGTTGAATTTGCTTCGATGGTTTCGGAGGAAAAGATGAAAATGTGATTTTCCCATAGGGATCAATGTTAGACCATGCTATGTACTGGCGGCCATATTTTTGTCGTATCAGAACAAAATGAGAAATCTTTGTAGAGTACCTTTAGTACACCAATTACTGTTAAGTTTGGTTGAATTTGCTTCAGCCGTTTCAGAGCAGAAGATAAAAATGTGATTTTTCCCATAGAGTCCAATGTTAAACCAAAGTTCCTCTCTTACGGCCATGTTTTTTAATCATATCGAACCAAATGAGCAATTTTTGTAGAGAACCTTCAATACATCATTCCTGTAAAGTTTGGTTGAATTTGCATCAGTGTTTTCAGAAGAGAAAAGTTAACGGACGGACAGACGACAGACGACGGACGCAAATATCTACATACCGAAGTTACTGTGCAAAGTGATGGCAATAGCTCACACTTACCCTTTGGGCCAGGTGAGCTAAATGGAGTTCAATTCTATGAGCGTATCAGGAAATTTACCAAAACTTGAATCAATCGCGTTTGCAATACTGTAAATGACTCATTTCAATAAAATATATTAACAGAAATACAGATTTTAAGTAGAATTTCCACCAAAAAAAAAAAAAAAAAACATGTATTTGAGAGTTTCAGGAAATATGCCAAAAATTAAATCAAAATTTTTGTAATTCTTTTTATTAATAATGATTGATGAACCAAAAAATTATTAAAAACCATGGTTGCCAGGTAGAATTTCCAAAACGTGTGGGTCTTTTACAGTTTCAGGAAAGTTACCAAATTTGAAACCATATTGTTTTTAATTCTTAGTGTTCAAAATAAGGTTGCCATCAAAAACAAAAATATAATAAGTATTCACCTCTACGAAAGGCCATAATTGTATAATATCTGTATTTCGATTTTTTGATATTTTTTTTTTATTGATAAAAGGTCGAGTACTAACTCAGCATTTCTTTTTCTTTGAAATTTTTGCATCGCTATGAATGTTTTCAGAAATATAACACAGGAATTTAGAAAACTATAAATACGGAAATTCTAAGATGAATGCTTGTAACGAATAAAATTAAAGGCTTCTACACATAAAGAAAGGACGTGCATTGCATTTGTCATCTGGCAGAGCAAAAACCAAGGATACATTTGTAATAACATACTTATACTAAACTATAAGATATTTACAACAGTCGTAATGTCAATTCAAATCCTTTGTTTTTGTTCTCGTTTACATCTCTTTTTGGACAAACATCTCGAATTTGACGAAAATGGCCATCTCCGTGACCGCCTTATTAATCAAGGCTTCAAAAAATTCCGTCTCATACGATCATTCAATAAGTTTTCTAATAGATATCAGTCCCATGTGGAAAAAATTGAAGTTTCGGTCCAAACTCGATTCAGGATTCTTTTTTTTTACTTCGTACTGGGATGATCATTTTTTTTATTTGTCTATGACCTTTCAATAACCATTTGCTCTTGAGTTGCTACCGGACCTTACGCGCAATGGAAGGTTTGGTATTCCATAAAACCGGTATAACAAACCATTTTCGCTGAAATGCCTGTACCAAGTCAGGACCATTGTGGTCAACATTTTTTCCGATTTGTCTTTTTGTCTCATGTCTCGTGGCTCTTGACAACTCTGTTCGGTAATTCTGTATAAGCTCCCTTTACACATATTTCTCTGTTCATGATCTTTTAACTTTTTAATCTAACCTGCACTTAAAAGACATGATGTGTTGGAATTGTTAGCTCCATTTTAATATTTTGTGATTAAGATATAGGCTTTAATTATATCTGTAATAATGAGCATAGAAAAGAATGAAAAACAATTATAAAGTGCAAATCGTAATTGATCCCTAAATATAACGTTGGGTTTGTTTGTTAAAGTACACCAAAAGTCATTTATTTTCTATATTGCTGAAAATCTGTTTGTCATGCTTCGTCGGTGTTTTGTTTAAAGGTTTTAGTTACACATTTACAATAAAAAAAATAGCAATGATTCTACGATCACGTGTCATCACTGCAGTTTTTATCTCTGAAGAAGTAGACAATAATTAAGTGCCAATTTGGACCTCTTAAGACCGATATTTAAAAAGATTTTTTTGGTTTAATTCATGTCTTGATTACTTTATCCTCTAATTCATACATCAAGTTAAGTTTGTTTTTTTTTATTTCAATCCGGATATTTTCCCCTTAATTATTCAAGTCAGCTATATTTTTCATGGGCTGAAATATTCTCTTCAAAATTCTATATCAAAAATTAAATGTTGCAAACATGACTGCCACAATAAGATTAGACGTAAGAATTGCACTTCATACTTTATCAAACCTTGCAAAATGGTTGCACTAAAACAGTCTTATATCCCTTCATTGCATATTATACAAAAAATGTAACGTTGAGCGTTCAACCAACTGTAAAAGATTTATTCTAAAAGGGAATGCTTTACATCACAGCGTACCAGATGCTATTGCGGGTGAAATATGTGTGTGTGTGTGGGGGGGGGGGTGAGTCTTTTTATACTTTTTGGGTGGTTGTCCGCAGAAAAGGTAAGTTTGAACATTATTAAAACGCAAGTATGTAATAATGAAATAAAAGGGACAACAGAAAACACCTACAATGGCTGAACATTATAATTACATGCGACAATCTGCTAGGGAACTCCACAGGAAAAACACAAATTAGACGAAAGACAAACGTAAACAACGATAGGAACTCGGGACAGCCGGACTCGGTACCGGCACTAGCAAAAGCCAGCGGTAGGGTTAAACCGGCCAATACAGGTAGACTACTAACTCCATGACCACAATCTTGAAAGGAGAGAATATGACAATACGTAATTTTGAAAGATTGGTCAAGATATGCTCGCCGCTAAACTGCCGGCTAGCTAAAGGGGCCTAGTCTGCTGGTAAAACTCTGCCGCACTACGGAGGAAAAATCAAACTCAAAACTTCCCGCAGGATTTGGTCAAGAATCATCATATTCTGTGCTTTGTGTCTGTCTGGCGTCATTGTTTTTGTGTCTAACGTCATTGTTTTCTGTGTTCTCGTTTTTGCCCTGTCTTTGGACTTCGATTTTTGTGAATATAACCCCTTTGTTCCTTCGGTATTCTACTGCCGTTGTTTGATATTTCAGTAGACATCGACAGTATCAGTGATAGGCCAGTATGTATTTAAAATTTTCGGGTCACCAGATCTCAAAGCTAATTTAACGGATGCAAGCAGAGTATCTTGTCAATATCCCCTATTACGTAAAGAATGTAAGTTACGTCCCAGCTTTTCTGGATTTTTAATCAGTTTCTGGCATTTTTTTACCACATTACCGTAAAAACGAGGATAAGAAATGCCCTTAGTAATAAGCTGTTTGCGAGTCACGCCATATTTTGATATTAAATATTCATATCTGTTATAAAACTTCTGAAAGGTATTCAACAACTTATGAAATCTGTAACCCTGTTGTAAATGTTTCGCTGTGATATTAAGGTTGCATTCATTAAAATCGTCAAGAGTAGAACAAACACGTGCGAATCGTACTAGTTTAGAAATGTACACACCGTATGATGGAGCTTGTGGGATGTCGCCGTCAAGAAAAGGGAAATTAGTTAATGTGATATCAAAATCATCCCTTTTATCATATATTTTAGTTTTTATTTTACCAGCGTCAATAATGATGGTTACATCCAGAAAAGGGCAGTATTTGGAATCATTGTTAGCATTATTTAATTTCAGTTCGTGTGGGTAAATAATGTCTACATAATCTAAGAACTAGGGATTGTCAATAGTAAGGAAATCGTCAAAATACCTGCTGTTATCATTGAAAATAGAAATATGATTATCACTGTTTGGTATGGTTCCATTTTGAAGTTGTTTTCATGAAGTCTCTTTCGTAACAGAACAGAAAAAGATCTGCAATGAGAGGTGCACAATTTGTACCCATGGGAATACCTATGACCTGTTGATAAATAGTGTTGCCAAAACGAACAAAAATGTTGTCCAGCAAAAGATTGAGTGCATTTATCATATCATCACATGTCCGGGAAACAACAATTATTGTATATAATATTAGAGAAGAATTCTTGCTTTTTGTTAGAAAAAATGAACTGCAGACCAGAAAATTTGAAAGACCATTTAATAAGTTGTCCCAATTTTGATTTAATCAGCTTATGTGGAAGGGTAGTATAAAGTGTGGAAAACTCATAACTGTCGATGGATGAGACTGGTTTTTGAATAGACTGTAGTTTATCCAAAAATTCAATTGAATTTTTTACACTCCAAAAGTAATTTACACCAGAGTTTTGATTAGTTTTTTCACAGTATTCAATAACCAATTCCTTTATACAAGTAAGTGAACTAGTTAAATGGATGGATAAATTAGTAGAAGAACACTTACTAAAGCCGAAATAAAACGGTATTTGAAGGGATTTTTGTGAAGCTTGGGAATCCAGTACATTGCAGGCAAGGTGTTATCTTTGGGTGGAACTTTAAGCATATTTGTATCCTTATAATGCTGTTTGGTTAACGCTTTTTCGTCCCCATTGGTACGTCTGAAAGTTGTTGACTTGTCCAGTTCGTATTGTTGGACATCGATATAATATTTCTTTCAAACGATAGCAACTTTGTTGGATGCCTTGTCAACAGGTACAAACACAAATTTATGACCAAGTTCCTTCAATTTTGCCTTAATTCTTTTTACATACAGCTTAGGAGGAGGTGACTCGATATAATTAACTTTTATAATCTAATCTGTTTGTGACCTTTGTTATAATTTTATCTTTAAACAAATTTAGAGCGTGTTTGTCTGCACTTTCTCGTTTGCGCCATTTTTTACAATAATTAGTAACTGCATATTTAATTATATCAAAACAAGCTTGCCAGTTTATCTTTGAAGGCGGGCGATATTTAGGCTCTTTTCGAAAGAATTGTCGAACTTCTTTATCTTCAATGATGTTTAGATTCCCCGTAAATATATATCCACAAGGGTCATAGCGATATGGCGAAGTGAACACTCTCAGCAGCTAGGGTAGTTTTTCTCGATATCAACATCAAAGGTAATAGAAGAGTAATTGAAAAAAACTGTTTCTAGTAGGTTTTTTATAAGAAAAAGAAACGACAGGCATGTCCTGGTTGTCAAAATAGACGGGTACAAGTTTTTGAATATCCGGGCTCCAAACAAATGCCTGCAATATCGATAAGGTCAATTCCTTTATTAATATATTTAATCTTCAAAAATTGTTTAACGTGTTCAACTGGCTTGTCTACTCTCGGATAGAGTCTATGAAAACAGAAGGCATCAATAATTTTCGAACATTCATAGATCGGACTATTTACAGACATAGTATCACACTCCAATGAGATTTTATAAAGTTGTGATACAGGAATTGAACAAAGTTTAGTGAACAAGCCATGCCGCCCATTGTTTTTGAAAATAGTATATAGATCTTTCATATTTACGAAGTTTTTACGTTTGCTTTTAATATTGTAATTCACTCTTCGACCATGTGACCTACGATGTCGCTCTCGGTTTTAATGGGAGTTCACACTGTCAGTGCTTTAGTTTTTTGTGTTGTCTTGTTGATTTTTAGTTTTGTCTTAGTCAGTGATGTTTGTGGTACCGATTTGTCATTGTCCATGTTTGAATACTAAAGTGATTACAATAGCTTTTCAAAATTTCACCTTGGTACTGTTTGAGGGTTAGAGAAGTTAAACGTACCATGGTTCTCGATTGGTTTTGTCTCAGGGTTAAAAAATGACAATAACCAATCAGTAACCAAATAGATCTTTCAAAACATTTGCCTCACTGACCGTGTGACGGGTGCTGTATACAAGGCAGGACATGCTTACCCTTCCGGAGCACCTGATGTTGAGAGTTCACACTGTTAGCGCTTTACTTTTTTGTGTTGTATATGTAATGTTCGTGTGTTTTGTGGGCATGTGGTGTCTTTGGTCTTCCGTCTTTTGGTGTTCTTGCTTTTGCCTTATCTCTGGACTGTGATTTGTGTAATCTTGTGCCTTGTTCCTTCGGTATTCTACTGCCGTTGTTTCGGAGAAGAAATATCCATGATGTCAATAGAAGCGCACTGAGAAATGTTTCCCTGACCCATGATATTGTCATTAAACCCTAGTGGATAAGCTGTCTGTAGTTTTTTTTTATCCAAGACAGTTCACATTCTCTTCTGCATCTTACAAATTCTCTCTTAGATTGATCAGGGGATTTTTCCACAATTTCCAAAGGTTGAATTTTGATATATTTTTTTATCATGATTATAGATTTCACAGTGTTGGTATATAAAATGACTAACTACCGAAGTTACTGTGAATTTAAATTCTGCATATGCGCATTTCGACAACTTATGTCTCTTCAGTGCAGATAAAATCTAAACGTTTGGAAGACCATAAAATCAAAGATGTTTAAAAACTGTTAGAGAGCAATTAACCAATATAATCTAAATGTAAAGCCAAAATCAGCTAAGGACAGAGCTTTGCATGAGGGAGATACTCATTAGTTTTCATCAAATTTACAAAAAATTAGATATTGTAAGGTTTCAAATAGAATCGGCCTTCTGGTCAGCACCGAAACACGGACTACTGGGCTGGTGAATACCCTCGGGGACTAACAGTCCACCAGCAGTGGCATCGACCCAGTGGTAACAAATAACTGAATACCGAAGTTACTGTGAATTTAAATTTTGCATATGTGCATTTCGACAACTTATGTCTCTTCAGTGCAGATAAAATCTAAACGTTTGGAAGACCATAAAATCAAAGATGTTTAAAAACTGATAGAGAGCAAATAACCAATATGATCTAAATGTAAAGCCAAAATCAGCTAAGGACAGAGCTTTGCATGAGGGAGATACTCCTTAGTTTTCATCAAATTTACAAAAATTTAGATATTGTAAGGTTTCAAATAGAATCGACCTTCTGGTCAGCACCAAAGAACTGACTACTGGGCTGGTGAATACCCTCGTGGAACAGTAAAGGATAAAGGATCTAAACGTCGGTGTAATGGACGACCAGTTTCGCCAATATACTGATTTACACAGCCTGGCTTACTTCAGGAAATCAAATATACCAGGCTGGGTGTTTTTCATGTCAATGGGGAATTGGATGTTATATTTCCTGCCATTGACATTAGATTTACCAGTGTTTTCCTGGACGAGGCGAGGACATGTAGCACATTTCCTGGCGTCGCACTTTTGAATTTTTGAAAATCCACGATTGCATCTGTTAAAAAGTGATAATGCCATTTACCACGGAACTAGGCAATGAATAGGGTACATGATGGTCAAAAGAATTAAGATTCACAGACTGTAGTTTTTCCGAACACCTCGACATATTTTCAAACTGTCGGGTGAATAATTATGTTTTCGACAATTTTACCCTTCTAACATATTTATGAATCGTTTTCTTCTTCAAATACAATTTCAACAAGACATTGTCACCCCCAAAATACGTGCTTTCATCGTTGGTCGTACATTCAAACTTTTTGTATCTGTGACCAGGGGGAGTCATATATCTTTTTATATATTTTGCTTTACTGTTAGAACGAATGCACTTGCATGAGAGCAAAAACACGATGCTGTCTTCAAGAATAACACCAGTGACTGAATGTGCATTTTACATACAATTTTTATTTTTTAAGCTAAATTCCTCTGACGAAATTATGGGGTAAGCATTTGCCACAAGCAACAAAAGAAGTTATTGCGTTTTTGAGAAAGGTTTTATTGTCAAAGACACTGCATAATATGTCTCTGCCCTCCGAAAACATGTTGTTTCTAACAACAAAATAAACCACTGCTTACCCTCAGCTAAGATATATGACTTCCAACCCGGTCACACATGCAAGATATGAAATATTTGAGCAATGATGGTAGCAGGTATTTTTCAGCGACAAAGTCTTGTTGAAAATGCACTGTTGAATGAACATGAACAAGTTAAACTATTCGTACACGTTTGAAAGGTAAAATTTTAGAAAATATCATGTCTAGGTGGTCGGAGAAGCTACAGGCTGTGGATCTTTATTCTCTTGACCATCGTGTGGCCTATTCATTGCTGGGTTCCGTGGTATATAGCATTTTTACATATTTGCGTTTGAATAATATTCAAACTTACCTTTTCTCCAGACAACCACCCAAAAAGTATCAAAAACTTCACCCCTCCCCTTAGCATACTTGCTTTCCCCCCGCAAGATCTGCTGGTACGCTGTGTATATTGCTGTCATGCAAAACCAGATATTCAATGGATTTTCAATGGACCAGTCAATTAGTTGGGAAAATGATAAAATGGTTTGTCATTTTCCCCCGAGATAAGATTTACTACTACGCTGGATTTGTTTGTTTTGTTTTTGATGTTTATTTTTTTTTTTGCGAGAAATTCACATTTTTATCATCTCTCGTTTCGTGTAAAAAGGTTTATCTCTATTCAATTTATAGTTTTCAAAAGTATCAAGCCCATTAATTTTAATGATAAGACAAAAGACTGCTGAAACCGATGCTAGGGATCGTCTTGAACTTGCTATGAGGTATGAGCAAAACTCGTTGTTGAAGGTCTCGAGGTGACTTCAAGATGAAGAACAACGAAGTGTTGTTCCCTGCTTTGTTTTACCATTTATTTTCGAGAATTTGTCTCATGTGCATTTACTCCATATCCCTTTATTGTATATCTTAGAGAGAAGTTTGTCTCTACTGCAATGTGGAATCCGTGCGAGAGATGTATGCTCTATATCAGTTCAGTTATTGTATGCATGTGATTGTTTATTTTTGTTTTACTCGATTAGTGCCTTATACTTGTTGAAATTATGTGAATGTTTTTGTTAGTCTTTTTTGTCGGGCAACGGATGACAGCGATTGTAAGAACACTTTGCCAGTCAATTTTATGGTTGTTGACGATCCCGCATCCATTGCAAGTGGTGGCTGTAGCGTTGCAATGATTTCCGCTCAAACTTGTGCTAGGGGTCGTCTTGAACTACTATGAGGTAAGAGCAGAGCTCATTGTTGAAGGCCTCATGGTGACTTCAAGATGAAGAACAACAATGAAAACTTTGTTTCATTGCATTGTTTTATCACGCACTTGTAGAGACTTTGTCTAATGTGCATCTACTCCACATCCCTTCATTGCAGATATACTGTGCAAGAGAAAGGGAATATGATGCGAATGTGCTTGCATGTGTGGTATCTGAAACAAAACATAACAGGAACATTTTAACATTGATATGTAGAAAACATTAACTTAAACAGCATTATATTTGCATAACAATATTTGTTTTAAGTCATATGTCGTGTTAAATTGCTTTTAAGGTGGTTAAAATGCATCCATCACAAGGGTCAAACAAAGGAATATTATATAAGGGAATGTAGACAATCTTTTACAATCTTTTACATTTCACAACTCATTCTGTACTCACGAGCTTTGGTCGACGCAATGAAACCAATGAAAATCCATTGCACGTGTTACTTCTTTAACCGTCAAACAGTGCCAAGATAGAATTTGTGAAAAGCTTTTATAAATCTAAACATAGCCAAGGCCAAACATCAATAACAAAGACAAAAGTTTGATATACAAAACAACACAAAAGAAACTAAAGCAACACAAACAGTGTGAAAACCGGAAGTGACATCAGGTGTTCCGGATTTGTCAGCACATAAGTGAATAATTAAACCGAATTATGCAGATTACTATGTCAAGTTTTTACTCTGTATTGTGTCTATACTTTTGCATATGTTTTTGATAGTTTCTTCTGAGGATTGTTGAAAAGCAATGCATGAATCCTTGTACTATGAAGTTGTTGTTAAGAACTATAACCTTCTCGCATACTATGTTCTCAATGCTTGTATATGGTCCTGTTTGAGAATTATAGATTTTCCTTCAATTAGGAGTGAGTTAAAAAATATCCAATCGAGATACTTTTTAAATTTAGATTTTCAACATGCGAGCTTATTTAGCTAGAATGTTAAAATCAATTTTTTCCATCGGTAGTGAAGAACTATTTTTTAACTCTCGGCCTAGCTGAATGAGATATTAAGAATCTAACACCAGGGGAAGTACGAGACAGGAGAATCTCAGACACCCAATAAGATTTCCAGTCTCGGACGAAGCTTGCTGAGTCCGAGATGATTGAAATCTTACCCGAGGGTGTCTGAGATTCTCCTGTCTCGCACTTCCACTGGTGTTTGATTTTATTTCTCACTGTATTCACCCAAAATATACTATAATCCACACAAAAATGACGCCGCTTTTTCGTCTGTTTACACATGGAGTTATTTCCCTTTTTTGTAACGTCATAAAATCAGGACTGTATACCCGAGCGCGCAATATTTTAAAAGACGATTTTTCTTGTATTTTCCTGTAAAATTTTACTTTAAATTATAAAACAATTCTATAATACATAAGTTAAATCCATTTATGATCACTAATGAGGACAGATGTAGACTACAGACCCTAAATGTGCAAACACAATATTTGCCGGTAAACTGCACGTGATTTTTTTGTCTTACACTAGTGTAAGACAAGGAAATCTCACACCGCTAAAAATAGGAACTGCTGTGTCTCAAAAGTGAGAATGTTTTTCTCTCATGAAATGTGTCTAAAACGAATGGTAAAAATCTAAAATGGCTGAAAATGTCTCCCAGAATTTTATCAACGCTCGTTACTTAAAAAATGGCATGCAATTTTACCAACTGCAGGGGAGGGGAGAAAGTAATACATGTATTTGTCGCTATGATAGCATAAATGTCCATCGCTGCATTGAGATATACCTTGTCAATCTGCTTTAATTGTTATTTTGTTATTGTATGACCATGTACACTTTGTTGTTGTTGTGTACTGTTCCTTTATCCAAGATGACTATGCTTGAGAAGACATTGTCAAAATGTTAAAGACAACTAGAATCTTGAATAGCTTCCAAGGCTTTATGGAACTGACATCGTCAAAAAGTAATGCAAATTCAACTAAAACAAACGTAGACAAGAGTATTAAAAAGTTATAATGCGAAAAAAACACCAAATTTCTTCTTCAAAGACATCACGGATAATCATTATTTTACAAAAGGATATGGAGTAAATGAACATGAGACCATAACACATATGTTTACTGAAATCTTAAATCTTTAGATTTATGGACATGACAGACTTTTTAATCGTTGTCTTTGGCAGAGTAATTCGTATAAAAATTACTTAAACACATAAAAAGAGCTTGGTTACTAAATAATTTTCAAAAAAAAAAAATTACTCTGTGACTATTACAAACTTAATTAAAAAACTAGTAGTTGCGGTCCAATTCTGTTGTGATACAAAAAGTTGGTGTCCCATTAATATTATTGAAACATAACTTTAAATTAGAAATTCCATTTTTATGGTTGATGACGGGGTATCAAACATGAATTGTCATGAAAATGGGGGTTATATAAAAATTACCGAACAGATTGGTCAAGAACCGAAGTCAACAAGACAAACAAACTAATTGAAAACCACCGGCAAAATTGTCGACCGCATTGGCCCTTACGTTAATTGGTACAGACATTTCAAACGAAATGGTGGGTTAAACCGTAATTTATGGTTATCCAAACATACCCTTCCATTGCGGTAGTGTCCGGTAGCAACATATACATAAATTTACAGTGACTTCGGTATTTAGTTATTTGTTACCACTGGGTCGATGCCACTGCTGGTGGACTGTCAGTCCCCGAGGGTATTCACCAACCCAGTAGCCAGTACTTCGGTGCTGGCCCGAAAACCGATTATATTTGAAAATTTGCAATATCTAAATTTAAGAAAAATTTCGTTCAAACCTAAGGAGTATCTCCCTCTTGCATAGCTCTGTTCTTAGCTATTTAGATCCTGTTGGTAATTTGTTCTCTATCAGCATTTACACATATTTCGCTTCATGGATTTCCAAGTGTTTTGATTTAATCTGCACTGATGAGACATAAGTTGTGGAAATGCGCATATGCAGAAAGTAAATTTACAGTGACTTCGGTATTTAGTTATTTGTTACCACTGCGTCGATGCCACTGCTGGTGGACTGTCAGTCCCCGAGGGTATTCACCAACCCAGTAGCCAGTACTTCGGTGCTGACCCGAAAACCGATTATATTTGAAAATTTGCAATATCGAAATTGAAGAAAATTTTGTTCAAACCTAAGGAGTATTTCCCTCTTGCATAGCTCTGTCCTTAGCTGGTTTTGGCTTTCCTATTTAGATCCTGTTGGTAATGGGTTTCTCTATCAGCGTTTACACATATTTCGGTTCATGGATTTCCAAGTGTTTTGATTTAATCTGCACTGATGAGACATAAGTTGTGGAAATGCTCATATGCAGAAAGTAAATTTACAGAGACTTCGATATTTAGTCATTTGTTACCACTGCGTCGATGCCACTGCTGGTGGACTGTCAGTCCCCGAGGGTATTCACCAACCCGGTAGCCAGTACTTCGGTGCTGGCCCGAAAACCTATTATATTTGAAAATTTGCAATATCTAAATTTAAGAAAATTTTGTTCAAATCTAAGGAGTATCTCCCTCTTGCATAGCTCTGTCCTTAGCTGGTTTTGGCTTTCCTATTTAGATCCTGTTGGTAATGGGTTTCTCTATCAGCGTTTACACATATTTCGGTTCATGGAGTTCCAAATGTTTTGATTTAATCTGCACTGATGAGACATAAGTTGTCGAAATGCGCATATGCAGAAAGTAAATTTACAGTGACTTCGGTATTTAGTTATACATTAACAAAATTAACATTGTATGGAAAATTATTACCACGATTTTTCTCTTTCACTGTATAAAAAAGCAAAAAAAAAAAAAAAAAAAAAATAGATAAAAATAAAAAAAATAATAAAAAATAAAAAAAGAAGTAAAAAAATACACAATATGAGAAAAAACCACAAATATTATATTAAAAAGAGATAATCCAAATCGATAGTGTTAAATCTTAAGTAATGAGTTAAAAATTACATGTGCAACATATTATCTGATTTGGTCTTTGATGGTGTAAAAAAATAGTAAATTGAATAATAACAATTAAGATTTCGTTTAAAGAAATAACAATTTGAAGTATAACTAATTCTTATAGTTGCTTATTCCATACCGATAATGTCTAAAACCAAAATTACAAGATATCTTTTCAAAAGGTCCAAATTCCGCCAACCTCAGCACATCAACTGGAAGTATATCTTCAAGATTATAATGAGGTCTATGCCAGAATGTTGGCGAAGAAAGAAAAAGAAGATGTGGATGCATGAGGGAGGCAAAGGGGGGGGGGGGGGNTCCCATAACAGCCTAACAGCAAATTGATTTTTCCAATAACAGATAACAGATAATTCAAATAAGTGATAACAGCTAACAGTGTATATCAAGTCAATAACAGCTAACATATAAATGTAAAACTTGGATTACAGTCATCTTATTTGATAAAACTTTCTTGTGGAGAAGATATACATTCACAGGCCATCATTGTTCATCATAAACATGTTCATTGACTTCATTATCAACAAGTGTGGGTCGTATTGCAAGGCAATACCAAGTCCCCTACCGGTAGGACAAGACTATTACACTATAAAAAATGGTATAATATGTTTTCTAAGTCCAAGGCCCAAAACTCTGCCAAAAATCAGTGGACCCAAACCAAACTTTATCTTGGTCTGTAACTCATTAAGGTAGACTCACATACAAAATATCAGATCAATGTCCTCAAATTGTTTATAAAAAAAAAGCGGAAAACTGACATTTTACTAAAATTTTTAAAGTCCAATACCCTTAACTCTGTCCAAAATCAGTGGACCGGACCCAAAATTGTTCTTGGTCTGTAACTCATTAAAGTATTCTCTAATACAAAATATCAGATCTATACCTGCAACACTTTAGAAAAAAATGTGGAAAACTGACATTTTACTAAAATTTTCAAAGTCCAAGGCCCATAGCTCTGTCAAAAATCAGTGGACAGGAACCAAACTTAATCTTGGTCTGTAACTCACTAAGGTAGACTCACATACAAAATATCAATATTTCCAAGGGTTTAGAAAAAAAGTGCAGAAAAAGGATGCGTGACTGACAGAAGGATAGACAGACAGACAGAGCGCAAACCTAAAGTCCCCTTCGGCTATCGCCGGTAGGTGACTAAAAAAGTACTTTATTTGTTACTCATTATCACTGTACAAGGCGAAAAATACAATAGCCCTAAACTTTTTTATATGTCTTGGATTAGGCTAGTTGTATTTTTCAGACACTTTTACAGTTCTGCCCCCCTAGTAGTAACAGCTCGCATGAAGCCTAATTATTTTCGTGAATAAAATTATTGAGTCCTATCTCAGAACTGACAAACTCAAATGCCACAAGAAGTATTGTCTTAGTGATGCTAAAAATGAAATACGCAGTTGAATATGTATTGCATTGTCTTACTGCTTTGTGTTTTATCAACATGTTATTAGTTGCCAAGAATAAAAAATTCGAACAACTTTGAAAAATCAGTATGTGTGAATTTTCTCATCATGTAGCTATCTGTGTTTAATTTCACTTCTTGTACGAGTGTTTTTCAATTTCAAATTTAACTCTTGTCGTAGAGATGAATTATTATTCATTCGACTAATTTGCCATATATAGTCTATTCTGATTTCTATATAGTTCAGTATTTGACTGTTCTTTTAATCATACACTAGTAGCTACTGTCTACAACTGTATAACTTCTTTGTCTACATTCTGGTTAATCAAGCTTATCCTAACTTGGAATTTGAGCAAAAAAGTCCCAAAACACCGTTAAATTATATGATATCAAAAAGGGCAACAAGTATATAAAATTCTAAGAAAAACGTGTCAAGTCTTAAGGTTATATAATATACATTGTGACGGGAGTTTATATTAGTTTATATTTCAAATTCCCAGCACCTGAATCGGTTTTCAGGTGCTCTGGCTACAGAGCTGCCGGGCGCGTCCCCAGTTGGTAGATAGGGGAATGCCCTGTCTATGCGGGTCAGTCTGAATCAGGTCATAATACAGGAAGCCTGACCGCGACCCATTGTAGCCAAACTGTGTGGAGAAATGCAACGCTCCATGCAATATAAAGACTCTTTCTATATTGTCTAAAGAGAGCAGAGTCTCTTGGACTCATATAGAAGGCTAATTGTCCTGTCCCTGACCATTTCTCCCCTTTTCCTGTGGCAATCAAAACTCGTTGTCCATGTTGTCCCTTTCATAATTGCTTCTTTCCTCTCTTACTTATATTTTTTTGATTAACTTTGATTAACTTGTTCTTGTCCTGATATAGCTGGAATATTGCCCACTGGCTGTTAAACTCTAACTAGTCAATCATCAATTTATTTCAAATTGAATTATAAAGAAAAAGCTGGTCAAATTAACCACAGCAAATTAAAAAGTTGACTTACAAAATCGACTGAATAGTCAAAATGTAGACTAACAACTTAAACAGTTGTAGGCAACAGCTATATAATAATACAGCAGGCGCAGACGGGGGGATTTGAAAACGAGGAATTCCAACCTGGAAGTGAAAGTAAAAATCGCCTCGAAAAATTTTGGGTATATCTTTGTAATAACACCAAACTGAACTGTTCAATAACAGCTAACAGTGAACTGAATAATCATCATAACAGCTAACACAGAACTACCCAATAACAGCTAGCACAACATTATATTTTGCAATAACAGCTAACAGAGAATCAATTTTACCCAATAACACAATAACAGTTAATACCCTTGCCCCCCCCCCCCCCCATACATTGTCAGACTTGATCTCATCAATTAAGTCATTATTTATTAATCGTATCTGGCGCTTGAAAACAGATATGAAAACCAGAACGCCCAGTATATTTGACGATCCTCTTGTTGCAAAATACATTGACAAACCTCCAAGAAAATACCCTATAGTACCTACAGACAAAGCTTCTATGTATGTAAGAAACACTATTTAGCCAGTCTTGTTACGGAGATGGGTATTGACAGTTCATCCGGCAATCCTACTTATATCCCAACTATAATACCTAGGGACGAAAAAATAACAAATCAAACTTTTGTGTTAGTATCCATCGATATTAAAGTGGATGAAGATAACAGTTATTTTTCCTTACATTTAAAGGGTACCAAAGCTGCCTATAATTCCCTACAAACAGAGATTCATTGGAGGATCTGCTAGATACACCACTAAGCCCCTATTCAAACTCCTTACCACTTTATTGACTGCAGTTAGAGATGGTCTGAAAAGCTACTGCGAAAAAACCTTTTCTACGAGCGGCATGAATCAGATTTGGATTCTTAGGAACTCAAAAGATCTTCTTGAACAGCTCTTCTCAAACAGTTTCGCAAATTGTAATAGCATTCAAACGTTTCATTTTTCCACCCTTTATACAACCCTTCCTCATAAACGTAAAACAGTAATTTCCAATCTAATACGTCAATGTTTCTGTACAAAATCGGAGAATGCAGGTATTCTTTTTTTTTTTTGGTAATAGGAATAAATAAAAAATCATACCGAGTCAAACAAGAAATACAGTGAAAATAGCGTCATAAAGATGCTGGAATTTTTAATCGACAACATTTTAATTCAATGTGGCAGCCATGTTTTTCAAAAAACAATATAGGGATTTCTATGCAAACAAATTGTGCGCAATTTTTAGCTGACCTTTCCCTTATTCGTATGAAGCCCAGTTTTACAACAGAAACAAAAACAACTTATGTTTTATGGTCTCATGTTTATTTACTCCATACCCTTTCATAAGATATTTCTTATTTCAGCTTCAGATATATAGACGATGTATTTTCTCTTCATAGCCAAAGATTTAAACAATATTTACATCGGATCAACCCCAGTGAAATTGAAATTAAGCGGACAGCCCATACATCCAATTCTGCTTCATACCTCGACCTTTTGTTATACATGTACATTGACAAATATGAACGTCTGAAATTTAGGTTATATGATAAACGGGATGATTTTGACTTCCCATTTATCAACTTTCCCTTTCCCAGCAGCAATATACCTACCTAGCATATGGAGTGTATATTTCAAAATTAATTCGTTACTGAAGAACTTGTAGTTCATAAGGTGACTTTGTTGAAAGTGCAAAAGCACTGTTACAAAAACTGCTGAAACAGGGCTATATATATGTGAAGCCGTCTTTACTTTCGTCCCTTCACTTATTCTATGGCCGCCACGACGACATCATTGGCAGATATGGAATGTCGGTGCATGTCACAAATGAAAACTGATTTTTTCCGCCAGATTACGTCTTCCCGGATTTGACATTACCGATTCTGACTTTACTATGGATTGACCCACTGACTGTGACGGGTGCTATATATAGAAAAGGAAATGCTTACCCTTCCGGAACACCTGATGTAACCCTCAGTTTTTATGGGGTTCACACTGTCAGTGCTTTAGTTGTCAGTGTTGTCTTAATATCATTCTATTGAATTTAAGCTATGCCTTCGTGATTGATGTTTCTGGTACCGATTTGTCATTGTTATTGTCTGAATACTGAAGAGATATACAGAAGCTTTCCAAATTTTACCTTGGTACTGTTTGAGGGTTAGAGAAGTGACACGTACCATTGACTTTTATTGGCTTTGGCTACGGGTTAGATAATTACAAAAACCGACCAGCTACCAAACAGATCTTTCCAACCCGTAAATGCCTCACTGACTATATGACGGTTGCTGTATGCAGGACAGGACAAGCTTACCCTTCCGGAGCACCTGATGTTACGCTGTGAGAGTTCACACTGTTTGTGCTTTTTCGTCTTTGTTGTTCCTACTTTTGCCTTATCTCTGGAATTTGATTTATGTAATTTTGTTCTTTGTTCCTTCGGTATTCTACTGCCATTATTCTGACTTTATCCTGGATTGACCCACTGATAGTGTGACGGATGCTGTTTACAAGGCAGGACATGCTTACCCTTCTGGAAAACCTGATGTCACTCTTTTTTAAGAGTTCACACTGTTTGTGCTTTAGTTTATATTGTTGTATTTGTGTTTTGTGGTTGTGTGGCGTCTTTGGTCTTCCATTTTCTGATGTTCTTGTTTTTGCCATGTCTCTGGACTTTGATTTATGTAACCTAGTTCTTTGTTCCTTCGGTATTCAACTGCATTGTTCCATACACTATAGTAATGCAAAAACAAAATTGAAATAATATGTGCAACTTTTTATCAGATTTGGTCTTTTATGATAAGAAAAGTAGATAACACGTATAATGTTGGTGAAACCCGTATTGGGTTTATTAGTATGTTTTTATACTATAAGAAAACGGACAGAAAAAGGAGAGGTTTTGGTGCCAATAATTATTGGCAGATTGCAGCATGTAATAATTATTGTAATTTTAAATCAGTTTAACCCTACCACTGGCTTTTTCTAGTGCCGGTACCAAGTCCGGTTGTCCTGAGTTCCTTTCATTATTTTCCTTTTTCTTTTTTCATATTTGTGTTTTTATGTGTTTTTCCTTGGCAGATTGCAGCATGTAATAATAATTGTAATTTTCAGTCATTGTAGATGTTTCCTGCTATTCACCCTTTTCATCCGCTACCGATCATGGCTAAATCCAGATACATGTACAACAATAATGTGAAAAAAATTAAATTTCTATTGAAATTATTTATTGATTTGGGTCTTTTATGGTGTAAAAAGGAATAAAATGTATAAAATGGGTTTAACAATTTTCTTCAGAAAGGTTACAATTTTGAAGAATGACAATTTTTTATATCCAATGTCTAAATCCATTCACTAGAGTATTGCAAAAAGTTGAAATTGTGTGCAGTTTTTTTTATCAAATTTATTGTTTTATGGTATGAAAAGTTAATAAATAACAAAAGTGAGTATAAATTAAGATTTCTTTTCAAAAATTTCAACAGAGGAGAATAGACCATTTTAATAGTTGGTTATTCCATACCGATAGTCTCTAAATGCAAAAAGTGAATGCAAAAAGGGAAAAATTGATATGAAAATTAAGTTTTTGTCTTTCAGCATTCAGAGATCTTGTATCTGAAAATGTTAAGAACCGATGCACATTTTGGCTGTAAAAACATTCTGGTCCAAAACTAGACACTTTGAAAAAATAGGTATATCATATACTGCTGTTTGCTCTGGTCCCATGTGTTGATAAATTTTAACCTGTCCCGAAGAGCATCCTGCCAGTATAATTTGGTTTTGACCATTCCACATCTATGACGCGTAGTAACACAGGTCAACGGCAGTAGAATACCGAAGGAACAAGGGAAGTGATGATCACAAAAAATCGAGGTCAAAAACATGGCAAAAAATGGCCATAGAGAAAAACAAAGACAAAACAAGGACGTGAGACAGCCATAAGGCTGGGAAAAAGACTACATTAAGAACAAGAACTCATAGTGTGAACTTCCATGAAACCTGGAGTGACATCAGATGCTCCGGAAGGATAAGCATGTCCTCCTACGCTAAGCGGCAATTGTCACACTATCAGTGAGCCAATCCATGGTTGGGTCAAAACCGGTTATGTCAATTCAGTGAATGCGTGCAATCTAGCTGAAAATGTCCATTTTCATTTGGAACATAGACACGTCATATTTGCTGATGATGTCATGGTGACGGCCATACAATTTCTCAAGTGATGAAAGAAAAAAAGGCTGAACAAATTCCTGACTTAACACCTTGGGACAGTGTTTTGCTCTATTTAAAAAATCATTGTTAACTACATGCTCGACAGTAACGAATCAAATGTTAAATACAAACTCCATCGGTTGATGAGGTAGGTATATGGCTGCTCAAAAAGGGACAGTTCACAATTGGGAATTTAAAATCATCAAGTTTGTCACAAAGCTTAAGATTTCAAACGCCATCTTCGTCAATGTATATCAAAAGATCGGTGTACGAAGCTGAAGGATGTAGCGTTGTTCGACCTCTTGCAATTAATTCTGCTCCAACCAGTGCTAGGTGCCATCTTGAACATACTGTGAGGCTTGGAGAATCTCATTCTTGAAGGCCTCTTGGTGATTTCAAAATACAGAATAACAAGAAAAGCGTTCTTCCATTTAGTGGCTCTAAAATGTATTCGTATAGACTTTGTCCTATGTGCATTCACTTCATCTGCTTTCACTGTTTAGCAAAGACGGAACCGATAAAGGAAAACATTGTAGGAAATTTGACAAGGAAGATTATTTTCACCATTACACTAAGTTGATGACTTTTTAGCATTGTTACAACAGTTTCAAAAGTTATTCATAATTATAAATTATTCGACCTAACTAGTAAACAATATCTTATAATTTATTCTGATCTAACATTTTTTTTTAATTTTGAATAGCTTAGGGTGCTTAGTTCCTTAGGATGCATCATACCCAAATTAAGATATAAACATATATATCTGACTTACATACTTAAATAGCTTTATAAGCTTAACCCAAAATCGCTGTTGTAGCCGTTTTATATTTTTGAATTAGTGTTATTGAAGGAATCTGACGCCGGATTCCCATTTGAAAAATTTCTATGATATTTAAGAAATATTAATACAAATTATTATATAGATTGCGGTGAAAAATTGAAATTTCTCAGTGAAATAAAAGTGATAATTAACCGTGAAATTATTTTCCATAATGTCACTCTAGGAAGTGACGTCACAATAGACGTTGTCAACGTTGTTGTTAAGTAAACGTCGCAGCGAATTAACCAGAAAACGTTGTTCAGGAAATGAATCTTAGATTAAACCGCTATATTTTTCGTAAGGAGGTCTATATAATAAAAACAATAACTAATCCGAGATTCTGATTATCGAAAATATTCAACTCATGATCGAAATACGCTGTAATTCACTCATGCGGTGCGCGCATTCGTGAATTACTGCGTTATTCGATAATTCGTTGAATATTTTGCGATAATCAGAATCTCGGATTAGTTATAGTATAATTCCATAGTAGCTGTCAATGTATTCTGAAAGTTGTGTTAATTTAGAATACCGGTATATGTTGTCCTTTACGCAACAGTTGGAAACAGTTTCAAATCATTTATCATATTTACATTTTGAATTTATGACCTAAGAAAATATTATAACTAAACAAGAAAGGAATGAACCTATGGTTCTGATTATTTACACGGTCAGTGTGAACATTTTAAAAGCTATAAAAGCATTTGTTATTCAACTGCATGGTCCATATAACTCATATTTCAAACTTAAATAATTGTCTTTTTAAAAATGAAAGATTATGAACATTATCATATTCATATTCCATGCACCATTGTTTTGTTCAATATAGCACTTTTGACCTTGAAAAATTTTAGTATTCTATTTTTTTAAAAAGAATATTTTCTTCTGGAATTTGCAATAACAAGCAAGATTTTTAAAAGATTACTTATTGAATTGCTAGTTTTGGTGATTGACTTTCAAAAGATTTATTGAACAACTTTTACGTGGATGGGTGGTTTGACATTTAATGTAATATAGAAGGTTCATTTGAAAAATATGGAAGTGATGATCCAAACCTGGCTTTTAATACAAATTATGTTAGATGTCAGATAATAGAGTGAAACCAATGATTTCTACGGCATTCTTTCATTAACAAAAATTTCAGAAAATATTTTGATTCTGTAAGATTTTAAATACCCCCTACATATATATGCTAATCACCGATCATTGGAGGCTCAAGTGCTTATCCTTTGTACCTTTTGCACTATACTCATATGATTTGTGCTGATAAAAATTTGCAGATATAAAATATAGAACTGTTGAGACTGATTTTCAGACATGTATATATATGGCAGGTCTGAGTTACCTTTTGGGTCAGATCTAATTAAGCAGGTCAAATCATTGTTTTGTGTTTTGCATCTGCTACACTCCAAAAAAGAAATATGAACACCAAATTCTGTACTAGCAAGATGTGTTTAATAAACACTACATTTGCCCACAGGAGCTCCTTTTCTTCACAGGCAAGTTCTGACCTCTGAGACCTTGACATCAGACCTGACATAATAGTTTTTTTTTCTTTTTTGTTTGCAATATCTATGTACATCTCCACTAGACCTATACACTTGCCAATATGAGAAGTTATTTTACATAGTTAAGATTTATAGGGAACCTTGAAGTGAATTCCGATGCACTGTGGACATGCAGACAGACAGCACAAATACAAACTTACTATTTCCTCATAACCCGTCAAATAAATCTATAATATTTATTGTTTAACAAATATTTAAACTACATCAGTAAAACTAAAATAAAGGTATAAAAATGGTCTGCCATAAATGGTAATTTTTTTATGAAACATCATTTAACCCAGACGAAATGATGACACTGGTTGACCATGGTCACCTTTGTATTTCATTGTCAATGATGGTTGACCATGAACTATCATGGTCAGCAATGATTGACCATGATCTTGACCATGGTCAACCATGAGTTTGACCATGGTCATCCATCGTCACAGCTAATCAGCATGGTCAACCATGGTCAGTTCTTAGACGACCATGGTCAACAATGGTAAGATCTTGGTTGACCATGGTTGACCATGGTAAAAAAGAATCGATCATGGTTGACCATGGTCATCTAAGAACTGACCATGGTTGACCATAGTCAAATACTTAAGAGGAAATAACCCCCCTACCCACTCGAGTCCAGAATTCACCCAAAATTTGAGATGAAGTTCAGTGTCCATCTTTTTTTATTTTTGGAATTTTTTTTAAAATTTGAAGTATAAGTCAAATGCTATTACTTTTGAGTCTGTGGAGTCCATGGACTCCAGTGGTCAAGTCCAAAATACATCCAAAATAAGCCCAAAGTGTAATGGGGGAGGGGGTTACACTCTCACTTATTGGATCATGCTTAATAATGGACAACCAGGAACTGACCATAGTCAAGTAGTGCCTATATAGACATAATTTTTTTATAGCTTTTTCATTTATATAATAAGATAACAACAGTAAATCACATTTAAAAAAAAGATTAAAAAGTCACACTCTTTGGAGCAGAACATATTTCAACATTAATAAGGTCCCTTTCCAAAATACTGTGTTTTTTGGATTTTTATAAAAATTCTCATAATTGGTGAATAGTCTTCACTTTATTGTGTAATGGCATATCAAATAATGTATCAGATGCATGGATAAAATATTTGTATTATTTTATTTTATTTTATCAAATACGTGCAATAATGAACTATGAAATATACTTTTTTAATAAATGATTCCAGTTACTTTAAATTCACTAGATGCCTTTCATAGATCGAACAAATACAAATGAGAAGATAATTCCTAAGGTAAAAATATTTTTCTTTGGTATTTTTGAAGCTGATAATGTGGGTAAGTATACTGCAAATTACAGAAACTCCTCTGTCATTTGCAGATAAAGCACATATATTACTATAATTTGCATGGTGCAACCATGGTCGACCATGTCCATCAGTGACCATGGTCAGTGGCAATGTTTGACCATGGTCACTGATGGACATGGTTGCTGACCATGGTGCCAATTAACGGAAAGTGGTCGACCATTGTCCACCATGATCCCCAGACTATGGTTGAACATGGTTAACAATGGTTGATCATGGTCAGTGACCATGATTTTTCGTCTGGGTATCATTCAACCTGTAGCTGTTGACAAATATTGTGACAAGTTTTTTTGCGCTACAGTTAGTTCTCTTTCCTGTCAAATACTAAATTTTGATTTATGTTCTAACCTATATTGCATTGAATCCAGACTTAGACCTGTGGGACCAATTAATTACTGAACCAAGATTTGTAGGCCATTTACTGAAATGGAACTGTTCAAATGCAATTGTGACCAATTTGAATCCAGACTTGCCCATTAGAAATTACACTAAATGCAATTGGCAGAGAAGAAAAAAAATAGTGATCCATGCATTACTGCATGGCTTTATACAGAACAACTTAAAGTCGTATCTCAAGTTCCTATCGTTATCTATGTTTGTCTTTTGTCATTTCATTGTTTTTCTTGTGCAGTTCCCTGGTTGATTGTGACATGTGATTGTAATGTACGGCCATTGTAAGTGTTTCCTGTTATCTGTCCTTCATTAATTAAAGGGCTGGTAACATACCATTTGATTAATCAGAGAAATCCAGGAGAATATGCACATCTACCTTTGATGTGCTTGCTACATACAAAGTTTCATGAAATTCTGTTGAACAGTTACAGAGGAGTTGTGCTTACAAGCATATGGTCAAAACACCTATAAATTTCTAAGTTCAAAGGGGCATAACTCTTAGAAAAATTGAAAAAATGAAAAATTCCAGGTCAATATGCATATCTACAAATGATGTCCTTGCTATATACAAAGTTTCATAAAATTCTGTTGAACAGTTAAAGAGGAGTTGCACTTACAAGCATATGGTCAAAACACCCATAAATTTATAAGTTCAAAGGGGCATAACTCCTGGAAAAATTGAATGATGAAAAACCCCGACAATATGCACATCCACATATGATGTCCTTGCTACATACAAAGTTTCATGAAATTCTGTTGAACAGTTACAGAGGAGTGGGCTTACAAGATCTGGCAGTCGCAACAACGGGAAGACCCGGTTATTGCAGTTATTGAGTCCACCCTCCCCAACGTAAAAGACTTTCTGAAAAATGAAGCAGTATATTGCACGATTTGTGGACAATTTAAACATATACATATAGCTTATCTGGGTTATTTTCCGTATTTTTCATATTTGGTTTTAAATTATTATTATTTGTAAATATCAAATTCCTCAGTGACAATCTTTTATAACATTCATGCCTAACATATCAATGTCAAAACTTTTGTGAAGTCTCCAATTGATATAATGAAAACCTACTACTATAAGTATCAAATTTTAATATCAAAGCATTCTGTGACGTGACAATTATGATATCTTAATACCATAACCTATATGCAGTTTTTCATTGACAAAATGTGCAGTATACTGGGGTAATAACACAGGCTTCAGAGTCCTCGGAGAGTTGAGAGCCCATGTATGTGGAGCCCAGAGGCCAGTGAGAGAAGCCCTGAGCCCTAGTATTAGAGCCCATCAAAGCCCTAGTGTACTTTTGGAGCCAAGAGCCCCAGCCCCCCTCATTCGAAAAAAAAGTTGGAACCCAGAGCCTAGAAGTTGTGTTATTTTCCATGTACCGGTATGTCATGCATATTTTTACAAAAGATAAGGTTGATTTCAGCACTAAGTTACGGTTAAAATAAAGAATGGTCATGATATTTGAATGAATTGGTTTCACATACTAATAATGAAAAACTCATTTAAAAAAATTTCCAGTACATTAAGGACAATATGATCCAGCCATCCAAAAATCCTGGATATAGAAAATGGGGATTAGATCTAGTCCAATATTTTTTGCCCACATTTTGCAATAAAAACATTTCCAACAAAAGCTTGATATTCCATCAATGAGCATCATCAGCCAGCATAAGGGTCATAAAAACTAATAATGGTTCAGCAGCTACTTAGAACCATGAGAAAAACACTCACTGAGATGCATTATGGGAAGGTAATGTGGACATCCACAGGAAAGAAAATAAAATGGATAGGACCAGGAAATTATTATAGCAAATTTTAGATTCTGGACTTCAACCTGCATAGGGTTGAATAATTATCCATCCTTCATCAATATGCATGTGTGTACCAGTACTTTTTTATTTGAGGGGTTTTGTTTACCAAACCAGATCAAACTGTATTCTTCATTAGACTTCCCCCTATTCCCTAACCCCACATTAATTAACACCTTACCTTGTACTTGGCCTGAACAGATAATTGTCACTTCATAATCAGTATTAGTTATATATCCATAATACCAAAGCCTTGCTTTCGTGCATTTAGCCTTACTCTTGAAATACAAACTTTAAATTTATTGGAAAAGCCCCGTGTGAAGTACTATAAAGTCTTTATCAACATTAAAAAAATCAGATATGTTTGTTTTGTTTGACCAAATGGATCAATTCGCAATTTTAAAAAATTTACCGAGGACATTTAAATATTAATCGGAACTGAAATAAAATTCACTGAAGTGTGACGTTTACATATATCTTTATAAAACACTAATTAATGTGTCATGGAAACCTATGGTCCTACTGATTGATTTTCGGTTATTAGACATTCTGAGAGTTTATATATCCCCTACTGCACACTTAGAAATGTGTTTTGAAAATTGTCAAGGGATACAAATGGCCACTTTATATAGACAGTAAAACATATTGCTGTAGTAACTTGTAGCCTTCCTGTAATCAATACAAATATTGTGAAATCTCTGTCAATATTTTGATTTGTACATAAAAGTAAAAGTAATGTTTGCATTTAATTGGAAGAATTATGGGGTTAATTTTCAGAACTTATCTATCAATTAACCCATATTCAAAACTTAGGATTAATTTACACTACATTTAGTCTATAGGAGAGTTTCTGCCAAATTTTGAGTTAATTTATACTGCAAAACATTTGAAAGCTGAAGTCTTTGGAATATGTCATCTGAGACTACAAGAGACCGGCCCACTGAGACCAAAGTGCTTTTATTTGTTGGAGACAATGCAATTTGTCTCAATACTAAAACCATGTCTCAACACTCCGGTCATACCAAACTGAATGTTTCAAAGAATTTACTATCTAAGTCAATAAACAAGACCTGCCATTGCAGGATTTTTTATCAGTAACAAATTATGTACCCTGAACCTGATTAAAATGAATCTGATATTTGAAATTATTATACCTCAGTATGTATTTTCTATATAAATTGTTTATTTGATAAATTTACTATTTTTCACACTTGTCTCAAACAGACTATTTGCCAGTCAATAGTTTCAAGCACTATTGACTGATGACAATCTATTTACTGGTCATTAAATAGTACCACAAACTATTTAACCCGTCATTAAATAGGAAAATGAACTATGTACCAATGACGTCAAATTGATGCCTTAGATGTTTGATTTCGGTACAATTAAACCCTTATTTCCTAGCTATTGGAACAATAGCAAGTTTATGGTTTCCCTCGACACCAACTATTTCCCTCTGCTTCGCGTCTTGGGAAACCATAAACTTGTTTTTATTTTTTAATAGCCAGTAAATAGGTGTATACTACAAATGTATTATCAAAACCATTCTGTATTGCTTCATATGTACTTAAGTAAAATATGGCATGGCACAAGTAAACTGAAATTTACTCAAACTGATTGACTAAATCTGACACTGTGTGCATTATGGATCTCGACAATCATTCTAGACATGTAAAGAATAAGTATGACACAAAAAAAAACTGTGAAATTCTTTAAGCACAATGTATTTAGTGATTCTACAAATAACTTCTACAATATTGAGGAATTAAGATTGCAGTATAGTTTCATCAACTTCAAATCATAACAATAAATCTAATACAACATATCAAAGAAATCTGTCATGAACTGTTTCAGTGTAGAGTTGAATCCCAAAGTTGTGCATTAGTAAATTCTGGTACCAACACAACAAGTTATGATTGTAATTTGATGCAAACAGAAATGACATCCAAATGACCACCATACAAGCATCATTCAGAAACAATTTTTGATCCCCCTTTTTTTGAAGCATTTTTAATTCACACATTATATTTTTGTCTGTCAGTGTTATCCTTACTCTGACCATTCATTTGCATCAAGATTATTTTCATATACACTTATCAGTACTGGTTCTCAATGAAGTGGAGGAACATACAGAACAGAACAGACAGTAAACAAGATTGCATCAGAAATTAAGTACATTGTACTAAATATTTTAAGTAACAACAGCAGCCATTTTAAAAATTCCAAAAGATGTGTGTACATCTACTCATTGTATTTTAGATTCCTTTGAAATATTTGAAATCTGCTTGCAGAGTTTCTAAAAAACAACAAGAGTAGAGATTTATTCATACAGACGGACGAACGAACGAACAAACAGACAGACAGATAAATGGACACAGGGTAAAACAAAATGCCCCTAACTTTTCGTCAGGGTTCCATAAAAATCTTGTGGTTAAGAAATATCAATGTTAAAATCTACCTTGAGAAAATGTTACATTATTCATGATTAGAATTTACAAACTTTTTGCATCAAATGATTTCTTATATCCAGTTACACAAGACATCCTTTTTACTTCTTCCAATTTAAATTATCATTAAACAAAACTTTTTTTTTTTACTGTATATGAACATTCATTATGAAACCATCTTTGCTCCATCCACATTATAACTCTACTTTTTGAACAGTAATTTCTCTATATGTTTTACAATATTTATGAATTTCTGGTGTTAGTAATGAAAAAAAAATAATTATATTAGTGAAAATTCTTATATAAAGTTAACTATTCCATATGGAAATTTTCGGTTAAGATAAAAAGACTAAACTTTTTGTGGAAAATTATTGGTTAAAATTTAGTTGGAATTTTTTCAGTTAATTTGTGAGCCAATGGAGCAGGCAAAAAATGTAGTTAAATTAGGAAATAACTTAAACCACCTACTAATACTTTGTCCCCATGGAAAATTTCTGAGTATGATCAAAATGCTGTTGCCATAATATTGAAAAACTACTTATATATTGGGAAAGACACAATATCAAATGAATGGTATAGTAATTGCATTGATAAATCAATGGTTCAATAACTGAGGTATTTTAATATTCAAATTAAAAAATATAGATCAAAATCTGATATTCATTGAGGGCAATATATAGAATTGTCTTAAAATATCTGCTGTTAAGGTTAAAAAAATGTGGGAATCAAACTGTGTTCAGTTTCTAGTAAAAATGTGTGCAGGTTCAATCAATCCTTTGCCATAAACATGCCATCTAAATTTTGCAATCCTATAATTAGAATATTTTCACAATTTCAATAATGTTTCACCAATATTATGTGATAGATTGTGCTCTAGTATTTTGATGACCAGTAAGAAGTCATGTGATGTTTTAGCCTGTTAATTGGTATTCTAACTGGTTTAATAATTGGTTGACTTGTATTTTAGCCAGTGATATTATCATTTGACCAGTGCTTCAGGTAAGCCATAATAAAAACTAGAGTAATGACTGTCGGAAACGACAGTGATACCCGCACCCCCTGACACAGAAAACAGCTATAGACCATGGGTATAATTTTTCTTAACATTTTTGAAATTAAACTATTGACAGTCACTATTTTACCATAAAATTAAAGAATATATGGTTGTTAGGCAGAATTCCAAAAAATAAGTAGTCTTTGAGACTTCCANACCAAACTTGGAATCATATATTTTGGAAATCAAATTGGTGAAATGTTTCTTCTAATCCTAACAAATTTTTCAACTATGGTTTCAATGTAGAATTCCAAAAATTAGTGGTCTTTGACAATTTCAAGAAATTTATATCAAATTTGGAATCAATTATTTTGGAAATCCAATTGGGGAAAATGATTGCCCTAATAAAAAAAAATCCTAACAGTATTGTTGCTAAGTAGAATTCCAAAAAATAAGTGGTCTTTGACACTTTCAGGAAATTTACCAAATTTGGAATCAATTATTTTGAAAATCCAATTGGTGAAAACGACTGCTCTAATCGAAACAAATCCTAACGGTATGGTTGCTAGGTAGAATTCCAAAAAAATAAGTGGTCTTTGACACTTTCAGGAAATTTACCAAATTTGGAATCAAATATTTTGGAAATCCAATTGGGGAAAATGATTGACCTTATCAAAACAAATGCCAACAGTTTAGTTGCTAGGTAGAATTCAAAAAAATATGTGGTCTTTGACACTTTCAGGAAATTAACCAAAATTGGAATGGAAACAAACCCTAACAGCATTGTTGCTAGGTAGAATTCTGAAAAACACGTGGTCTTTGACACTTTCAGGAAAATTCCCAAAATTGGAATCAAATATTTTTGAAATTCAATTGGTGAAAATGATTGCCCTAATGGAAACAAATCCTAACAGTTTGGTTGCTAGGTAGAATTGCAAAAAATACGTGGTCTTTGACACTCTCAGGAAATTTATCAAAATTGGAATCAAATATTTTTCAAATTCAATTGGTGAATATGATTGCCAAAATGGAAACAAATCCTAACAGTTTGTTTGCTAGGTAGAATTTAAAAAAATACATGGTCTTTGACACTTTCAGAAAATTTACCAAAATTGGAATCAAATATTTTTGAAATTTAATTGGTGAAAATGATTGCTCTAATGTAAACAAATCCTAAAAGTATGAAATTTAATTGGTGAAAATGATTGCCCTGATGAAAACAAATCCTTACAGTATTGTTGCTAGGTAGAATTCCAAAAAATAAGTGTATGGTCTTTGACACTTTCACGAAATTTACCAAAATTGGAATCAAATATTTTTGAAATCCAATTGGTGAAAATGATTAACCTTATCAAAACAGATACTACTAGAAGTGGTGCCATCATCCCCGCACTCACTTGTTTGACACAGAAAACAGTTGTTATAGACCTTTGGGGTAATTTTCCTCAACATTTTAAAAAAATTATTGATGGTCACTATTTTTACTAAGAAAGAATAAAAGGATATACAGTTGCTAGGTAGAATTTCCAAAAAATGAGTCTTTCATGAAATTTACCAAATTTGGAATCAATTATTTTGAAAATCCAATTGGTGAAAATGATTGCCCTAATCGAAAAAAATCCTAACAGTATTGTTGCTTAAGGTAGAATTCCAAAAAATAAGTGGTCTTTGGCACTTTCAGGAAATTTACCAAATTTGGAATCAATTATTTTGAAAATCCAATTGGTGAAAATGACTGCTCTAATCAAAACAAATCCTAACGGTATGGTTGCTAGGTAGAATTCAAAAAATAAGTGGTCTTTGACACTTTCAGGAAATTTACCAAATTTGGAATCAAATATTTTATAGATCGAATTGGTGAAAATGATTGCCCTAATAGAAACAAATCCTAACAGTATGGTTGCTAGGTAGAATTCCAAAAAATAAGGAGTCTTTGACACTTTCAGGAAATCCAATTGATGAAAATGGTTGCCCTAATAGAAACAAATCCTAACAGTATGGTTGCTAGGTAGAATTCCAAAATATGAGTGTTCTTTGAGACTTTCAGGAAATTTACCAAAATTGGAATCAAATATTTTTGAAATTCAGTTGGTGAAAATGTTAGTCCTAATTGAAACAAATTACTACATGTATGGTTGCTAGGTAGAATTCCAAAAAATAAGTGGTCCTTGAGACTTTCAGGATATTTTCCAAAATTGGAATCATATTTCAGAATTCTAAGTATTCAAAATTTTATTTTTTCCAAACTCTTGTAAAAAAAAATGAAAGCATATGCTAAAAGTTAAACAAGTGATGACCCTAAAGGATGTCTCGCCTGTCCCTGCTGGACTCTAAATTGATGTGAAATCTAAGTGAACTAATCAGAAAAGTGAACATGCTCACTAGACTGTGAAATTGAGGTCAAGGACAAAAGTCATCTGCCAGACTGACATGTACTACCCAAGACCAACCTACATACCATATATTATCAACCTACCACTTCTAGTTATTGAGAAATGGACTTAAACAGAAAAACTTAACATGGCCATTAGACCGTGAAATTGAGGTCAAGGACAAAAGTCACCTGCAAGACTGACATGTACTACCCAAGACCAACCTACATACCAAATATTATCAACCTACCACTTCTAGTTATTGAGAAATGGACTTAAGCAGAAAAACTTAACNNNTGGCCACTAGACCGTGAAATTGAGGTCAAGGTCACATGACAAATGTCAGACTGGCATATACCCAAATAAATCTTGCTATAGGACAAATATTGTGAGTCTAGAGGCTACAGTTGCTGAGAAATAGACTTGAATGTAAAAATTTAACAAAGTCACTGAACCATGAAATTGAGGTCAAAGAAACATGACAGGTGTCAGACTGGCGTGTACCCGTATAGATCTCCCTACAAATAAAATATGACGGGTCTAGGTGTAACAGTTACTGAGAAAAGGACTTGAATGTGAAACTATGTCGCAGATTTTCTAAGTTCACTGAACCATGCAATTGAGGTCAAGGCAACTCCACAGGTTTCAGACTGCCGTGTACCCATATAGATCTCACTATAGACCAAATATGACAAGTCTAGGTATTATAGTTCCTGAGAAAAGGACTTGAATGTGAAACTATGTCGCAATGTTTATGTGCTTATTGAACCATGAAAACAAGGTCAAGGTCATCCAAAATATATGCTGCTGGAAAGGTCATCACTTGGTGGTGCTGTGGACCAAAGATGATGTTTGTATGTATTACCCTTGAAAAGTTATGAAGGTTTTAGAAAAAAGTTTACGCCGCCGCTGCTGCCGCCGTCGCCGCCGGATTGCTATACCTATGTCTCTCTTTCAGCGACTTTCGTTGCAGGCGAGACAAAAATATGAGTTTTTGACATTTTCAGGAAATTTACCAAAGTTGGAACCGGAATCAAAATTCCGAAACTTCATTGCACATCTGCAGACTTTATGCAACAATTCTATCACAAAATTAAATCCATAAATCAAAAAAAGTAGGAGTTCAATTGAAAAGCTCACATGTGTCAAAATCGACATCTTGGGGCCTCTTGTTTGCATCAAGACTATTTTATAAAATCCAAAAGCTTATTGCACATCTGCAGCATATATGCAACAATTCTATAACAAAATCAAAACATTTAATCCAAAAATGAAGGAGGAGTTCCACTGACAAGCTCACAGTTGTCAAAATAGACATCTTGGGCCTCTTGTTTGCACCAAGACCAATATCAAAAATCCGAAAGCTTATTGTGCATCTGCAGCATATATGCAACAATTCTAAAACAAAATTAAAACACTAAATCCAAAAATGAGCGAGGAGTTCCACTGACAAGGTCCATCTAACGGACAGACGGATGGACGGACGGACAGGACCAAAACAATATCCCCACATTTTCTTCAGAAAAGTGCAGGGATAAAAAGTATGGTTGCTAGGTAGAATTCCAAAAAATGAGTGGTCTTTGAGACTTTCAGGATATTTACCAAAATTGGAATCACATTTTCGAATTCCAAGATTTCAGAGAATTTTGATTTTTTTCCAAATACTTGCCAAAATATAAGATTATATGCCAAAATGTCAAAAAATATCAGTCTTTAACATTTTCAGGAAATTTATCAAAGTTGGAAACGGAATCAAAATTCTGAAAGCTTATTGCGCATGTACAGACTATATGCAACAATTCTGCAACAAAATAAAATCCATAAATCCAACAAGTGTGGACCCAAATTGATGTCTCGCCCGTCCCTGCTTGATCGCAAAATTGATGTGAAAACTCAAACTGCCCAAATCAGAAAACTTAACATGTTCACTAGACTGTGAAATTAGATTAACTGACAAAAGCAATATCGCAGACTGTGACATATCACCCAAAACCAAAATTCCAAATATAAATGACCTACCACTGATAGATACTGAAAAACCAAGCATGTTCACCAGACCATGAAAATGAGGTGAAGGGCTAAAGCCAAATAGCAGGCTGTCATCTTCCATCTAAGACAAACCCACAGGCCAAATATTATTGAACTTACATTAATAAACACTAGGAAACTTAACATGATCACTGAACCATGAAATTGAGGTCACAGACAAAAGCCATATAGCAGACTGTCATGTACTATTCAAGACCAACATATAAACCAAATATCATTGACCTAGCTACCACTCATAGTTACTGAGAAAATGACCTAATCACAAAAACTTAACATGCTAACTAGACCGTGGAATTGAGGTCAAGGACAAAAGCCATATGACAGGCAGACATGTACTACCCAAGACCAACCCATGTACCAAATATCATTGTCCTACCACTTACAGTTACTAAGAAACTGACCTAATCATATAAAACTGAACATGCTCACTAGACCGTGAAATTGCGGTCAAGGACAAAAATTATATGACAGACTGTCAAGTCCCAAGACCAACCCATATACCAAATATCATTGACCTTGTGGTTACTGAGAAACTGACCTAATCAGAAAAACTTAACATGCTCACTAGACCGTGAAATTGAGGTCACAGACAAAGGCCATATAACAGACAGCCATGTACTACCTAAAACCAACCCATATACCAAATATCATTGTCCTACCACTTATAGTTCCTGAGAAACTGAGCTAATCATAAAAAATTAACATGCTCACTAGACCATGAAATTGAGGTCACGACAAAAACCATATGACAGACTGTTATGTACAACCAAAGACCTACCTATGTACAAAATATCATTGACCTACCATTACTAGTTACTGAGAAACTGACCTAATTACAAAAACTTAACATCAAAGTTTACGCCGTCGCCGTCAAACTTTGTACGCATAAGTCTCGCTTTCCGCGCCTTTCGTCACAGGCGAGACAAAAATGTAGTATAAGTTTGCGTCGCATGCCATATGTGTCACAATCCACATTTTGTTGTCTTTGTCAAATCGACATCTTGGGGCCTCTTGTTTGCATCAAGATAAATATCAAAAATCCGAAAGCTTATTGCGCATCTGCAGCATATATGCAACAGTTCTATAACAAAATTAAAACCCTAAATCCAAAAATGTAGGAGGAGTTTGTGTCACAAGGATGTGTGACCGTTGGACGGACAAGGCCAACAACATTATCCCCGAACTTTCATTCGAAAGTGCGGGGATAATTATCCTAGATTCTCATTCTCTTACGATCAGCCCTTACTTTGTCACCCACCTCAAAAGAAAAATTCGTTTTGATATTTTGGCCTATCTCAGTTAAATTCTTTAAAATGACATCATTTTCTTCAAAAATGACATCATTTTTTTCAAAAATAACATCATTTATCACAAAATATGAAAATTGATGGATGTTCCATGGAAGTTTTGATGGAACACTTGTGTCGCCTGCGCTTTGAAAGAGCCATTTTTAGCTCAGTTAACCTCTACGATCTATAAATTCAAAATGCTACCTTTACAATCTGTAAAATCAAAATTCTAAGTCTCAGGTGTATGTCTGGATCAGGAGAAAAAAAATCATATCATGTAAATTTGTTTAGAATATGAATTATCATTTTGAAGGTCTTGCAGATTAACAGACCAAATTAACATTTGAGCTATTTTTGATCAGTGAACCTCTAAAATCTGTAAAATTGAAATTTTAAGTATCAGGTGCACAATTAAATCAGGTGAAAATACTTAAGCAACATACACAATTTCAAGCAGCTGTGATTTGTAGTTGCTGAGAAAAGTGTTATGAAAATTTGTACCATTGACAGTATTTGTTGAAAATACTCAAAGTCAGTAAACAGGAAGTAGATGTCCAACAGACCTAAATTTGATAAGCACAATATGGGACCCCATACTAAAGTAACATACAAAATTTCAAGTGCCTGTGATAAGTAGTTGCTGAGAAAAATGTTACGAAAATCTTTACCATTGACAGTATTTGTTGAAAATACTCCAATTCCGTAAACAGGAAGTAAATGTCCGACAGACCTGAATTCCATAAGCGCAATATGGGACTCCATACTAAAGTCACATACAAAATTTTAAGTGGCTGTGATTTGTAGTTGCTGAGAAAAGTGTTGCAAAAATTTTTATCATTGACCGTACTTGTTGAAAAGTTTTCCAAGTCGGTAAACAGGAAGTAGATGTCCGACAGACCTGAATTTGATAAGCGCAATATGGAACCCAATACTTAAATCACATACAAAATTTAAAGCGGTTGTAAATTGCAGTTGCTGAGAAAAGTGTTACAGTGGGATGGACAACAACGACGACAACGCAGACGACGCCGCAAGACGACTAAAGTGATCCCTATATGTTGCCACACACTACGTGTGCAGGCGACACAATAAAAGATATGACTAAAATTTGCCCATCCACCCCAAATTTTGACAAAAAAATATTTTATTATGGCCTTATTCAACCAATTGTTTAACCAGTGAATAGAACTGGGAGAAGGTTTTGTTTATTCTGTTTTGTTTATGTAACTGGTTCATTAAATTCCAAATTTCACATTCCAAATCATTTGCATACTGATCCATAATCAGATTCTAGCAGAATCTTTAACTCAGAACATCGTGACCCATTAATTAGTATAAACAGTTTGGAGTTGTCCAGGTATCAGTGTACTAAATGTACCTCCATATTAGGTATCATAGATTATTTACAATAAATAGGAAATACTGGGGTTATTACAAGTCATATTCATTCCTTAACATCAGATTGTAACCATAAATAACGATTTTACTGACTTTTAATGACTTAATCACACAAAATATAAAATTTATATTTTTATGTGTCTGCTATTGTTTATCTAACCATAAAATTAGTTTTGGAATAATTTTATGACTTTGCAGCTGTCAATAATTAATTTAAACATAAATAGAAGATTTTGGGTGTAAAAATTTACTATTTATCGATAGTAAAATATAGCATTTAATATTTTAATTCTTATTTAAATTGTATAAAAAAATAAACAATTATTCCTAAAACTATTCATAAATTACAGTAAGAAACAACATATCAATCTCCTTTTATCAATACAATTTTTTAGAAAAATCAGCCAAGAATTGAATCATATAAATTTTTAAACAGAGGTTGTTTTAATAAGAGATGCACAGGTAAATTTCCCTTGTTGCAATACCTTGGAAAAACCACACAAAAAACAAATCTGTTATATCTTTACTACCAGTAAACTGTAAATAAAAAATAATCTATATTTGAGACAATTTACATCCTGCAACAAAAAAATTGCAAAAGAACCCTATAAATGAGGTCAGGACAGATAATTTATAATGGTACATATTTGATCCTTATCTAACCAAAACAAAAAACAAAAAAAACTAGAGAATGTGTCTGTAAGACACGGATGCCCCGCCAAAAGATTATCGCAAAAGATAACCTCCTATTGAGATGTAGGTCAAAGCCACTTAATTGTCATTAATTTGGGCAGTATTCGCCAAGGCAATTAATTTGATGAAATATCATTGTCCTATAATGTTAAGTTGTTGAAAAATGGACTTAAACACAAACCTTAACCAAATTCACTGAAGCCTAAAATGTAGGTCAAAGCCTCCTTATTGTCAATGATTTGGGTAGTACTCGTCAAGGCAATTGCTTTGATGAAATATCATTGTTTTATGATGTGAAGTTGTTGAGAAATGGACTTGAACACAAAACTTAACCAAAGTCACTGAAGCGTAAAATGTAGATCATTGCCACAACTAATTGTCAATGATTGTTCTACCTCTTACAGTTTCTGAGAAAACGACTTAAACGCAAAACTTAACTGGACGTACGGACGGAAGGACAGACAAGGGTAACACTATATGCCCCTTCCACATTCGTGGGCGTGGCATAAAAACAACCAAAAAAACTAGAGAATGTGTCTATATGATGCCCCGCCGACAAATTTTTCATATAGATAGCCCAAGTCAATCGGGTATAAAAATTAGTTCCCAGTCGCAGAATCATGAGGAATTACCTTTACAGATGATTGTTCAATTAACTTTTGTTGAATAATGGAAAGTAAAAAAATACCATACTAAAGGCTTTTAAACATTATATAAATATTGGTCAAGTTATAAAATTATCCATAAATTATGTAGTATTCACCAATTAAACATCTAGCTGTTTGAAATGGGCCTAATGCAAAAATTAAACAAAGTCATTCAAGCAGAAAATAAACCAAAAGTCACTACAGCAAAAAAAAGTAGGTCAAATTGGCCTTGATTTGGAAAGTACTCATCAAGTTGATTTATTTTGATGCAACAACATTGGGATAGCATGTTAAGTCGATGAGAAACAGACTTAAATGCAAAATTTAGCAAAAGTCACTCAAGCATAAAATATAGGTCAAAGCAACCTAATTATCAATGATTTGGGTAGTACTCATCAAGGCCATCAATTTAATGAAACATCATTCTGGTATAATGTGTAGTTGTTAAGAAATGGACTTTAACGCAAAATTTAACAAATAAATGCAATAACACAAAATTTAACCAAAGTCATTCAAGCATAAAATACGGGTCAAAGCCACCTAACTGTCAATGTTTTGGGTAGTACTCATCAAGGCAATTAAGTTGATGAAACATCATATTGTTATAATGCGTAGTTGTTCAGAAATGGCTTTAACGCAAAATTAAACCAAAGTCACTCAAGCGTAAAATGTAGGTCATGGATCCCTAATTGTTGGTGAAACTGTTAGTACTAATCAAGGTGCATGTACTGATGTAATATTATCAAAATACCACAGGAGGTTGCCAAAATATGGACCTAAACGCAAAACTGAACATCGGGACGTACGGACGTACGGACAAGGGTAAATCTATATGCCCCTTCCACTTCATGGCGGGGCATATAAAAAACACACAAAAACATTACAAGAGACTCTCAAGAGCCTGTATCGCTCAACTGTTATACATTCAAAATAATCATAATATTTCAAGTTGTAACAGTGTTGCGAACAGCTAAAACATTTAGCTGCTGACAAGGACCTTGATGAGGTGTATACTTGACGGACACATTTTTTAAAGGTGTCCACCTAAGGACTGTTGCGACCATGTTTGGCTATTGGCTTTGCGGCTTAAGAGCAGAGAGCTTTGAATGCCTTTCCAAATGTTACAATGTTAAACTATGGTCCCGTAGGTCACCATAATGAATGCAATGCAGATTGCCAAACATATTTTTCAAAGGGGACCGTCTAGAAGGACTAATGTGACAAAGTATGGACACATCAAACTGGACAAACTGGACTCCTGTGACCAAGTATGGTTCCAAAATGCCATGTAATTTCAGAGGAAAAGATCTTGGAATACGTTTTCTATAGGGTACAATGTTAAACAAAGTTAGCCTTCTTGGAAAAAGCGCAGACCTGCCAAACATATTTTTTAAAGTGGTCCCACCCAAAGGACTATTTTGGAGTAGAATGTCTTCAATACTTTCTCATAGGGTCCAATTTCCAAACTTTATTTTCAGCTGGCAGCCATCATGGATGAGATGCAGAATTTCCAGACAAATTTTTAAAGGGGATCTCACAAGGTTTATTGTGACCAAGTTTGGTTCAATTTGGCCCAGTAGTTTCTAAGAAGAAGATCTATGAATGAAAAGTTTACCATGGGCAGATGACAGACACCAGATTGTCAAGTGATGGCAAAAGCTCACCCTGGCTATACAAATGTAGCTGTAAACTGGTTGTAGAGGAATGCAAAGACAAAGTGCATCAGAATCACAATTACGTATCTTACTGAAAGTTACATGTGATTTTTTTTCTTCATACTTATGTAACTAATGTGGCAGTGAACATGAGTGAAAAATATTTGGTTAAGAAGAAAACTTCACTCTTCCGAAAACGCTTAATGTGGACATCACCCTCTGCAAAAAAAATCATCTCATCAGATTTATACCGATCACAGGTTCATGCTGGAAACCCTCTGAAGAATAAGACTGAAAACATCCATTAAGAAATAAAATTCATAGTGGTCAAAGGAATGTTAAATATCTTAAAATGACTACTTATGGTAAAGTGAATACATTGCCTTGTGTACAGCAAGCTGCTAGGTGTTAAATTTGAATCTGGATACTTTGTGTGTTATGGTAGGTACCATGTGTGTTCATCTTTGCTAGCCAAGGGTTACAATCTGCTCCTCTCCTCTTCTGAAGAGGAGAGGAGCAGATCGTAACCCTTGGCTAGCAAAGATGCATGTGTGTTCGTTATGGTGGATATCCTAGATCATTAGGCATAAATAATATCAATCATGCCCATATAGAGCTGTCAATGGACAATTAAACCTTCTCAGTATTCAAATTGTCAGCATTATAATAAAAATTTTCTATAATCTTCAGATTTTTTGTAAAAAAGGTCAATAACTGGTAGCAATTAGAGGAAACTTTGTATTGTTGCATGGATATTCCAACAACATTGTGGGAGAACATGGCATACTTCCGCAAGGCATGATGTACTTCCCAAATCATTACAACTTGTATTTAAAGATCTGCAGGATTGACAAAACTAAAGCCTTTGTAATAGATACTGTTAAAATGCCATTGAAACAACAATATTTTTCCTAATTTAGAACCCAAACAGATCAGTAAATTTGGACTATAGTCAATGTAAACTTTCTTTAAAGCTGTAAGTGTTGACACTTGGTCAAATCCAAATGATTTTTACCTTGAATTATAAGCTAATAATTTAATTCGAATGAATGAAAATATCAGAACATCAAACTTTTAAATGATCCAATACACAATACTTGAGTTTAATAGAAAATGTTGAAATCAATTTTAGTCTGTCAATACGTTTATAATTTATAGAATCCATGACCATTCAATTTAATCCAAATATTATGTTTAAAACTAAATTGATTTTTTTTAAAATTACTGAAGTCCATTTCAAGAGTTTAATATGAAATACAAAGACCCTGGCAGTATTACTTGATCAATCATATATTGTTGAAGTAAGGTTCGACTGCTATGGAAATATAAAAATCAAAGTTTGCAGTCAATAATTTTAATATCTGAATGTCATTTTCAACATATTACATGTATTATGGCATTTCTGTTTTTCTCCTCGATGGTGGATATACCCTTTTCCAAAGGCTATCAATATAATATCCTGTTGTGATTGAACTTCTATAATAACAAAATAGATTTCAAACAATTTCTGATCACCCATCAAAAGTGAAACAATTACCCTTTGGATATAAATCCAATTGAATTCTCAGTGTGAAATAAAATGTGAGTTCAATGAAAAATGAAAGTAAGTAAAATTGATTTTCCTTTCATACAGGAAACTAATTCAAATTCTGAACCTTCAATTGAGCAAGTGGGAATTTAATGGAACAGACTCCATACAGAAACTCCATATCCAATATCAAGTGGCTTTGATGTGTGTATTATTGCTGTGAACTTCTATTTACATGACATGTAGAAGTAAAACAAGAGAAGGGGCAGTTGGAAATGACAGCTAATCCCCTCGCCCATTTATTGAATGTTTGTCTAGTAATATAAACACTCAAGGTAGTTGTACTATTCCAGATCTGGCTTGTTACTTAAATCTGAGCCAGTCATGCAAGAAATGTTGTAACCTTATTTCAATCAGGAGCCTCATACCTAAAGCATATATGCATCTACTGATGAAAGATTAATCTTCTGCAAGTTGTAGTATCTAAAATCCAGACTAACACAAACTTTATCCTAAGTCACTCATGCATGAAATGTCAAAGTGACCTAATTTTTATCTGGAGCTTTGTAACTTTACAAGATGCATCTACATACAAAATATTATTCTTCTACGAGTTGTAGTATCTAAAATCTAAGCTGTAACACAAACTTTAACCTAAGTCACTCATGCATGAAGTGTAGGTCAAAGTGAAATTTTCATCTGGAGCTTCCTAACTTTACAAGACACCTCTACATACAAAATATTATTCCTCTACAAGTTGTAGTATCCTAGATCTGGACTCTTACAAAAACTTTAACCTAAGGCACTCATGTATGAAATGTAGGTCAAAGTGACCTAATGTTTATCTTGAGCTTTCTTACTTTATAAGATGCATCTACTTATAAAATATTATTCCTCTACAAGTTGTAATATCACAGATCTGGACTCTTACAAAAACTTTAACCTAAGTCACTCATGCATGAAATGTTGGTCAAAGTGACCTAATTTTTATCTGGAGCTTGGTAACTTTGCAAGACCCATCTACATACAAAATATTATTCCTCTACAAGTTGTAGTATCCCAGATCTGGACTCAAAAACTTTAACCTGAGTCACTCATGCATTAAATGTAGGTCAAATCCACCTATTCTATATATCAACCTCAAGTTCTCAAGATGCATCCATGGACAAAACCTTGTCCATCTATGACTTGTTATTCAAAAGATATATGGTCTTAAGTTCGAACGGACAGACAAACGGACTAACGGACGAACGGGTAAAACGCTATATCCCCTCCCAAACTTCGTTGGGCGAGGGGATAATGAAACTAGAGCTGCAAGCAAAGGCCTGACAAAACAAGAGGCTCTCAAGAGCCTGTATTTCTCACCTCGGTCCTATGCAGCACTATAATTCCAAATTGATGGTCCATCTTTGGTGGTGTATGTACATAAAAATAAGAAACTTTTTATAAAATTTAACTAGAGCTGTCGCCAAATGGCAGCCAGGTATACCCCCGCTAATTGAACCCTGAATCAATATGGCAAGTGTAAATTTAAGTGTGTGTGGACCCAATACAGTTGTAGATACAGTACAAATGTGGACACAATACAAGTATGGACAAAATGATATACCTTCCCCTTTTTTCTGAGACGAATTATCTCCCCTTCAAAATTTCAGACAGCAAC
>MJUU01031055.1:45157-55811 GCA_002080025.1 Modiolus philippinarum
GGAAAAATTTCGGGTCATTCCCAAGTCCGTTCTGAAATTAATCCTACAAACCGGAAGTACTGCCATTTGCATTGTGTTTTGGAAGAAACTTGGCATATTTCTTGATTTTTGTCTATTTGAATGTCTTTTGAACCAAATAAAAAGTTTAAATGTCTATTTTATTAACTTTTCATACCAGCGGAAGCATGTTACCAGATAAACTTATCAATTTACAGAGGTCTGTATCAAAATAGGGTCGGTTGATAACAACGTTGAACCTTTTTTTTATGAGAATCAATAAAAAGTTCTAGGGTCGGCATCTAAAAAATAGGGTCGGTCGGACTACTGTAAACACACATATTTTTTTTTTGGCCTAAATGTAAGATTGATTTTTAAAATTTTTTGATATTTTAAAGAGATACACTTCAGCTATCTGTTTAGCTGAAAAATATCTATATGTCACCGTTTGATTAAGAGAAATATTTTATTTAGTTTACAAAAAAAAAGCATTTACTGCAAAAGGGAGATAATTCGCGGGAAACTGAATGATGTTCATGTGTCAATTTATTATGACATCATAATGAAAAGGCTGAGAAAAGAATATTCCGACTTGAAAATCAAGTCAATTCCACATCCAACTTTATTTTCCAATATGCCCCAATCAAATGCGCTGTGTATTAGTGTCAATCTACCTTAAATCCACAAATATAGAAGTTTGAGTCCCCATACTTACTGATGGACAGAAGGACGGAGGCAAGGTTACTCAGTATACTGAAAGTATGGGGATAATAAAGGGCTACGCCGAGCGCAGCATGATACGACCGCAGCATGTCGACCACTGAAATTTCAACAAAGGTAGATTAAAGTGAATGTGGACACAGTAAAGAGCTTGACACAATAATTAGATGGACACAAAAAGAAGCTAGACACANTGCGCTGTGTATTAGTGTCAATCTACCTTAAATCCACAAATATAGAAGTTTGAGTCCCCATACTTACTGATGGACAGAAGGACGGAGGCAAGGTTACTCAGTATACCGAAAGTATGGGGATAAAAAGGATATTCTGACGAGGGTCTGAGATCACCTCTAGGCAAAAAATGTTTACAGAAGACTGACAAACAAATAGGGGTAAAACAATATGCCCCCTGACTTTTAGACTGTTATGCAATGAACCAAAAGTAAGTAGACCTAAAAGGCTTGGAGTCCTTCAATACTTTGATTTCAAGTTAAAATTTGATGCCATTCCTGAATTATACTAATTGTTAATGGCCCGTATCATGCTTATCCAGCTTGACACCATCTCTGGAAATTCAAGTAATAAAATTATAAATATTGAATGAATTGGAAGAATATTATAAATAGTTAATTTATTCTATTTGCAGTTTTTTTTGTTTTTTTTGCGAGTGGGGAAAATCATATTTTACAGGTATCAGATGGCAAATTTGAACTAAAATTGGGGTTGCCAGCACAAAACATAGTTTCATGTTGCATCTTAAGTATGGGAAAACAAATTTTCTTCGGCTTCTGTAAAACTTTTGATGCCTCTTGGGTTAAATAAAATATGGAAGATATTTATGCAACAATCCGTCGTTGCTGACAATTATATATGATGATTCAAAAGACCTAAAAAATCTGAATGAATCAGCCATGTTTAGTTTAGTTTGCTAAAGTAGTTGAGAGGACATGTGTTTTCCCATAGAGCCCTATGTTAAACTATGTTCCATGTTCCATACTGGGAAACATGTTTTTTTTTTATTAGTAATCTTTGTTGAAGTCCTCCCATATATTATCATTTCTGTAAAGTCAATGGTTCAATTTTCTCCAGTAATTTAAAGAGCAATTAAAAATTTCATGTTTCTATGTTCTGGATCGACAATTGCAACCATCAAATATATTGCAGCATACAACAATGACTCAAATTTCTTGGGTCAGGGGGAATAACTCTTAAAATTGTGAAGCTAACACATTTGAACAGAAAATATAATCCATTTAATCAGATACAATGTAATTAAATATCAAGATAGTATATATTGCACTTATTCATTTCTTTCATTTGCTGATGTATTCAATCAGAAAAGTATTCAGTGCCTACATGTGTAACAATCTAATCCTAGAGAATACTTCAAAAGGTTGATTCTATTAGAGCTTGTGGAAGGTGCTAAAGGAATTAATGTTTTGATCTGATACAGTAATACTAATAGACAAGACAACATATGAACATGTCATCACATATTTGCTGGTTTTTAATAAAATATCATCTAGACACATACTATATGACTTTTCATTCAGGTTTCTTGAAAGGCTGGAAAACTTGTTTAAATTACACAAAGTGTAAATGCATTTGGTTACTGAGGGCTGCTCCATAGCACCAAAGGAAGGCACTTTTTATTACTTCTGTGGATAGGTAACCAATAATCCACTTAAAATTTATTAGCCTCAAGTTTTCTATTATCATGATTATTGCATTTATTGATGGCTACTTTAAGCCACATCAAATTACTTAATAGATTCTCATCCCCACCCAACCCATTTTTTTCTTAGCTCAATCTTTTTTATATTTTCAATTATTCAAAAATTTTCTTTAAATTCCTATCAATTTTAGTGATAATCAGTAGAAAAAAAATAAAATAAAACCCTCCCACCCACCCCAGTTTTTTTGTTACAGGTGGATGAGAATCTACAAATTTACTTGATAGGGCCTTATTTTCAAAATTTCTTTCCTTGGTACTGTGTATCTTTAAATGGAACACCCCAAACCTTTTCTTTGTGATCCAATTCACTCTGAAATCCAGTTGTGTTAAAACAAAAGAATATGAACTCTCATTTAGAAAAGATGAAATTGTTTACCTTCGTTGTCAAGTCCTGTGTTAAATGAAAGTTTACACTCTGTTTTGTGCATGTGCCTGGTCATGATACAAACAGCTGAGATTTTTTATAATTTTGATATGATTGAGAAAAATCAAACCAATGAAATCATGTGTTTATGAGAGGATCGTGGAGTGATTCAATATCTGAAGGAATGGCACAGTTTAAGGACATAATGATTTTACTCAGCAACAAGAAAAAGACTTTTGGATGCTGCTGTTTTTATAGAGTACTCTCTGCTAAATTTATCTATAAATGTAGTATGCTAAATAATCTATTTTTTGAAATAATCTTGTCTGGGTACATGAAATCTTAATATGCAATGGCAATCATTTTTGACAATTTTGTCCACTGAATAGTTTTATCACAACAGTGAAATTCTTGGATTATCTCCTCTTGTACACAGTTTCTATCACGTGTCACTAATAAGAAAAGATTTCTTGGTATTGTATTTGCCCATTTCTTTTGTAATATTGACATTTTGTCAAATGTGTACTAAAATCACTTTGCCTATATTTCAGACAACAATATTGACAAATCAAGGAGGATTTTCTAGAGGAAAGATAATCTTACACCAATGGATTTCAAATGTCAGAATTAAGTCATAAGTGAAATAATAAAATTTTTCACTTCTAAAATTGTATCTTCCATTTTTGGCAAAATTTTTGCTGACATTTTTATAAATCTGAAACTTTGTATTGCCGTATGTGGGAGGTGATATTTGTTTTTTTTTCTTCTTTTTTTATATATAAATTGAAATTCTATCGCATTGTTGATGTTTTTCTTAACGTTGAAAAACTGAATGGATTAAAAATTAAGTTCCCAATAAAACTGAAATTAACCTTCTCTTTTCCATAACATTGAAATTAACCTACCAGATTTGTTCATGAGTTTTATACTGATGTTTTCCATAAAACTGGAATTCTCTTAATTTCTCCCCTATTTTCTATGTTTTCAATTAATTACATTCTTCATGGTGATCCTTTCAATACACAATTTCTACCTTTAATTTACACTGGATTAACAAGACAAAAATTGTATCATCATTATAAAAAAATCTGATTAATAAAAAAAATCTGATCATTTCTCCTGAAATCTATAGAATTACAATTATTTGACGTCACATGTAATCTTCTGTCAAACAAATGAAGCTATATTCAGTTTATAATTACTACTAAGAACTTCTGCCAATCCTTTGTTTGATAAAATATTACTGATGTTTTCTCTGATTTGCACCTTACAGTATATAACTATTGCTTAATTAGAAGTATCAAAGACTCTGAAACATAATTAATGTAAAGATTGGACATGCAGTCACAATAGTAAATATAGATGGTTTATACATAATTAATACATTGTTGATACTATTAGTTTCTATTTTAATGCCTCTAATTTTTTTACATTCTTCAGATTTGGATTTATTTTTCATTCATTTTTTGATTTTACTTGGAAACCTATATATCCAAGTCGGTAATCTAAGGACAGCTAATCATTATGTATCACTATTTGGACATCTATCAAAAAAATACAAATCTTTCTTCAAATGATACCTAGGAACATTTTTAGCAAAATTTTCAAGCAGCACAGCTTAAAAATTAATCTCAAATATGAACCAGGAATGAGATTAGAGGTAAGCAACAAACATGCTAAATTTGAAGAAATGTTATTTTGTACACAAGTCATAAGTCAGGTACCCTGAAAAATCTAGATAAATTTTGAAGTGTTAAAGCACATAAATAACACCTGAATCCAAAATCATACTTGGAATGAGTAGTGTCAAACAACATACATCCCAAGTTTGAAGCATGTATGCAGTTTTGTCCACAAGGAAACCTTCCGATTAAGCAAGAAAAACACAAGATTAACATTACTAGAGGCTCAGAGACTGAGCCTGTATCGCTCACCTGACAAAACGCTTCTATGCCATGCATGACCAAAAATGATCATGTTTTTTACCAATGGGGTAGGGTGTTTATGTATGTTCTCAATTAGAACCTGTGTGTTTTGTCTGATCCTATTGAAATGAGTAATTTTTGCAAAGGACCTTCTATGCATTTAGTATAATTTGCTTTAATTGTTTTGAGAGAAGATGACAAAAAGGATGGTTTTCTCATACTGGGCTCAAATGTTAAACTATGCTTTGCACTTGAGGCAATGTTTTTTGTCCGATTGAAATGAAATTTGCAATTTTTGTAAAGTACCTTCAGTCATCATTCCTGTAAAGTTAGGTTGAATTTGCTTCTGCTATTTCAGAGGAGTAGATGAAAATGTGATTTTCCCATAGGGTCCTATGTTAAACCATGTTTTGTGCTGGCCGCCATGTTTTTCATTGGATCGGAACGAAATGAGTAATCTTTCTTAAGGATCTTTAGTACATCATTCCTGTAAAGATAGGTTGAATTTACTTCAGTGGTTTCAGAGGAGTAAATGAAAATGTGATTTTCCCATAGGGTCCTATGTTAAACCATGGTCTGTGCTGGCGGCCATGTTTTTCGTCAGATCGGAACGAAATGAGCAATCTTTGTTAAGCACCTTAAGTACACAATTCCTGTAAAGTTTGGTTCAATTTGCTTCAGCCTTTTCAGAGCAGAAGATGAAAATGTGATTTTTCCCATAAGGTTTTAACATAAGTTCCGCACTGGCGACCATGTTTTGAATTGGATCGGAACAAAATGAGCAATCTTTGTAAAGGACCTTCCATACATCATTCCTGTAAAGTTTGGTTGAATTTGCTTCAGTGGTTTCAGAGGAGTTGATGAAAATGTGATTTTCCCATAGGGTCCTATGTTAAACCATGTTCCGTGCTGGCGGCCATGTTTTTCGTCGGATCGGAACGAAATGAGCCATCTTTGTTAGGTACCTTAAGTACATTATTCCTGTAAAGTTTGGTTCAATTTGCTTCAGCCTTTTCAGAACAGAAGATGAAAATGTGATTTTTCCCTTAGGGTCCAATGTTAAACCTAAGTTCCGCGCTGGCGGCCATGTTATTTATCGGATCGGAGTAACATGAGCAATCTTTGTAAAGGACCTTCCATACATCATTCCTGTAAAGTTTGGTTGAATTTACTTCAGTGGTTTCAGAGGAGTAGATGAAAATGTGATTTTCCCATAGGGTCCTATGTTAAACCATGTTCCGTGCTGGCGGCCATGTTTTTCATCGGATCAAAACGAAATGAGCAATCTTTGTTAAGGACCTTTAGTACATCANATTGGATTGATTGATTGATTAGTTAGAGTTTAACGTCCAATGAGCAATATTTCAGCTATATCAGGACGAGAACAAGTTAATCAATTCAAAACAAATTGTAAGTAAAAGAAGAAAGAAATAAAGGTGGAAAACGACTTTTGATTGCCACCGGAAAAGGGGAGAAATGGGTAGTGGCAGGAAATTTAGCCTTCTATACGACACCCAGTGCGTCTGCTCTCTTTAGAGAAATATAGAAGGGGTCTTTATACTGCATGGAGCGTGGCGTTTCTCCACANTTGATTGATTGAATATTGTTTAACCTCTACTGAGCAATATTTCAGCTATATCAAGACAAGAACAAGTTTGTTAATAAATAATCACTTTGGGGTATGGAAAGGGTCATGGGACGGGAAATTCTGATGGTCACTGGAAAAGTAGGGTGAAATCGAAAGGGGTGGGGAAGAATGTTCTCTTTGATATCTCTCTTACAGCACAAGACAATATTTGTGGTACCATGAACTCTTGACCATATCTATCCCAAACTCTTTAATTTGACAAAATGAACATGAAAACTTGAACCATGTTTAAAATATTATGGTTCTGAAAGATCTAAAAGAAGATAAATGCACATTAGGCAGTTCAATGGACATCATGGGCATAACTTTTCTATTTATCATTCTGAAAATGTGAAATCACAATCCAAATCCCCCTGGACCAAGTGATGTAAACAGCTGACCCTGGAGATGCCTGCCTTCTTACTCATTGTCTGTATACCATTGTCTTACCTACCCGTACCATGTGTGTAACTTATGCCATTTATACCTGTAACATGTGTAACTATGTCCTGCCTACCTGTAATGCCTGTAAACTGTAACATATGTAACTTCATATGTCAAAAAGAAAACAAAATTTATAGATGGGAAATTAAGACCTCAAATAACATTTACTAATAGAAAATGTGGACTTACCTCAGATTGTGTTAGGAGTGGTTCAATCATCTTCCTACAAGTAATAAGGATATAATTATTACAGATTTCCTTTAACAACAATGGTCATTTTATACCTCATAATTACACAAAAATATAAATTGGATAAATATATTGGAATCAAATGTCAAATTATTCCTTTCAATTATGGATTCAAAGAAATTTATGATGAAAATGTTAGTAAGAAGGTTGGAGGGACAGAGTTTTGGCCCAAAGGTAAGATAAATGCATTACACAGTCAATGTGGGTTAACATTAGCCTTCTAGCCAATGGGGCAAAAAATAAACAAGCTTGTTTTGTTGTTTTCTTTTCCATGATTTTTCATCAAACATATTACAATGTAAATAAGGTAATTTTAAAAGTAGAATTTGATCCCTCAAGGGGGTCACAATAGAGGAGGGATGTGCATCCCTTTAAATCTAAATCTAGCCATTTCTTCTCAATTTTCCTGTTCTACAGGCAGGAAAATATTTTACAAAGACTCTTGAACAATCTCCCTGATTCACAGGAATTTTCTTTCAGTGTTTCAAAGCTCTTTCCCCACATCCATTAACACTTTCACATGCACTTTATTTTGTGATGATCCTGCTTCGGCCATACTTAAAAGGCCAATCCTACTTCTTGTTTAAACCCCATTCAGACAAATCCCATAAGTAGCTCTGTCCTTAGCTGTAACTGATATCATTTTTTCTTTACATTATTTAGTTTTACATGATCCTTTTTGCATGATTTAATTAGAAAAATTCTTTTTTGGTAAATGAGCTGCTGCTGATGTTTTAAATATGGCCTAAATCACATACAGCAGATTAATACAAATTTCAAAGTTGAGTTTGTGGTCTTGCATTTTGTACATTACTTGACATCATCTTGACAATGATGTGTTTTGTGAGAGATTGGATATACTGTAACAGTTGTTACTTCTCCATGTATGTTTTGATTTGGGTAGTAAGGTACTTCAATTTGAACAATTCAGTGGCGGATTTAGGGGGGCTGGGGTGGCCAGGGCCTCCCTTAGGTTGGAAAATATTAAAAATTTCTAGGGTTTTTAAAAAAAAAATAGGGTTCCGGCCCCCCTTTTGAAATAGTTATGGGTTGGGCCCCCTCTTAGCAGAAAGTCTGGATCCGCCACTGCATTTTGTCATTTTGTTATTATTCAATTATGACAGTAAAAATTTAAGTACATTTTGTAGTATTTGTACGATACCAAACTCATTAGTCAATTTCGACAATTAATATTCAAACACTTTTTGTAGTTTGAAGAGGAATATAATATGGTTCACAGTAAACATTGTTTGGTAGTAAAATATGAGTTCTTATGTTTTTTGTTTATACGAAAATTTGGTGCCATATATAGTCTAGATGTATATATCTACCCTAAAAAGATCTATACATAGATTAATTTCAGTGTCAGCTTACAACAATTAAAGGCTATAAAATATTATCAAATTACATTAAACAAATACAAGGTGCTGCAATTATTTGTGATATTGTCGATATTACAACAGATGGCCGTGTAGCCTGCCTACAATGTACACCATACTTATAATGTTTTACTAATGTATTAATTGGAGATGTGAAGTTAAACAAATGGCGATAATAATTTTCATTGAGCGATACATTTCACTGAATGCAAAACATCAAGAAAATCTTGTATTTTAATTACTAATCTCATTACCTTTTGTCAATAGCAGCGATGCATTATAAACAATTCCTTTCCACCACAATATCGTGTTTTCCCGTTTCTACTCCATTAATACAATTTTCACTGCGTTTAAAATATTTTCTAGACGTAGGCCAATACAGTTACATTGTCAATTCTACCCTACAAAATAAAAGTATTGATTCTTAGGATTATCTGCACATTCTATCAGAATTGGTTTTTGTAATAAAGAGAGAATATGACAGAATTTCTCCAATACTGTTCTATAAATATACCATTATAATGAGAAAAAAAATTGTCTCAAATTCTACACACTATATCATATTTGTTTTAAATTGTCATGAAACTTTTATCCATAAAATCACTTCAGTGGGAGTTAATAAGCAATTCCAGTTTTACTTTCAAGAAGGCGAGAATATTCAGAAATATCAATTACTTTCAAATCTACGGAGACAATAGGCTGATTTGTTAGTATATAAATGATCATAAAACTCCATTTAGAATATTTTTTTACAAATTAAATGTCAATACAGAAAATTCTGTTCCTATGTGTAGTCGATATTAAAGTGCATTAAGACTGCTTTTATAAAGGTGAATAATATCAAATATGTATACATACAGGACAACATGATTTACTGGCAATATTCGCATGGAATTTTGGTTGAAACTCCCCACATGAACACAGCTAGCCAAAACTCAAGTTTGACCCCAGTATTGAAGGTGAATACTCCAATCTGATTGGTTGAAATTGAAGATAAAAACTTATGATGTAGCAGAGGGTTAGTTGGGTTTGGCACGAAATAACTATCCAATCAGATTTCAGTTTACAGATTTGTATCATTTACTATTGCTGACAAAAGTGACAATTTGCTACAGATAGATTCACACATGCACACATTCTCCCACAAATACAAAAACTTCACAAATGCTCACAACCATGTGCACCAACAAACACAAAAACTTAAAAACAGCATACCCCTTTCTACTATTGGATAGGATACAGTTACCTCTGTTATCATGCTTCATATTAAACATTAACTAATTGCAATTTGATAAGATTTTTATCATTTAATAACACTTGCCCACCCTAATTATTTGCTTAAGACAAAAGTTTGAAACATCCCCTACTTGCAGGGTTCAATAGGCCACACCAAATTAATTAGTAGATTTCATCCTTCTCTCCACCAACATCCATCCCACCCATCATGCCCATATGTCTTTATTTTTCAAAACTAAGATTTCAGTATAAATTTCATTAAGAATCTCAGAAAAAAAGTCCTTTCCTGAACTATAAAACTGTTGATTTACACACATCTTACCATTTCTTGTTGAATGACATATAAAGTCAGAATCATATTTGACTTTAAGGTTGAACAGAATAATAATTGAAATATATGAAAGCCTCCCCCTTTTTACTTTTGGAGAGTCTATATGAGAATCTCCTAACTATTTTAATGTATCCATATACTATATATATAAAGTATTCATCATAACATCAAACATTTAAAGGATCATCATGTTTAATTCTGGTCAAACTTACTTGTTCATTTCTTCCTGGACTAGATTTTTTTTCATCTTTATTTTTTAAAAATAAATCTATCTGTATATAGTTATTATATAGTGGTACCTGTATGTATTATATACCAGGAAATAAGCTATTTTATGTTTTTGACCTTGACTTTTGTTATTTATTTATTAGGATTTATTGATCTGTGATCATGCTACATCATGTAAAAGAAAGTTTGAAGGGGCAATTTCCTTATTTTCCCATGCTGATATAAACACCAACAAAATGTGTTGGTGAAACATTACATTTGCCCCCAGATTCTACAGTAAAATATATGAAAATACCCAATTTTACCCCTTTTTGACTTCTGTGACCTTGACCTTTGACCTACTTTTTTGCATATTTATGTTCATACTGACAAGACCTATACACTTGCCAAGTATTAAAAGTCTATCTTACATAGTTCAA
>MJUU01031056.1:0-23812 GCA_002080025.1 Modiolus philippinarum
TTTCTTTTCAATTATAAATCACATCCAAATTTACCTCATGTATGATTATTTTTACACTAAAAAGTAATACCCAGGTAACACAAGCCATTTTTGAAACATTTTATTCATGGTTTATGGATTATTTGTCGAAACCTTTTTATGGAAACTATTTTTTTAAAAATTCTGAAAACGTTTTATCTTTTTTAAAAGCATTTCAAAAACAATTTAAAACAATAAAATGTGCTGACAAACGATTTTTTAAACTTTGACTTTTTCATGGGCTCAATTAAAAGTGGTTGCCGCTTCACGCTCGAGATTCTTTCTCGTTTTCCTGAGCACTTTTTTTTGGGACTATACCGTTTTCCACGTGCTTAAAAGCTTTCCGCTTATATCCCATTGATATCCCTTTGATACCAAGCTGATTCTGGTGTAACTATAGACACTTCAAGTAATTTGTTGTCTTAGTTTAGTACTAGGGGCCGACTTGAACTTACTATGAGGTATGTACGTTGTTCATTGATGAAGGCTCCATGGTGACTTCAAGATGAAGAACAACAATAAAAGTTATTTTTTTCCATTGCTTGTTTTACCATTTGTAGAGGCGTCCATGGGAAAGTCAGGCTGTGACTAGCACATAAAAACTTTGTTTCCAAAGTCTATTGGCATTTTATGGTCACATACACATATAACCTTCAAGATTTAGTTTGTTTCTAATTAACGACAATGATTTAGGGCAATAAATTACATAGAAAGCATTAGAAAATATGAAATAACTGGGGAGGGGATAACCAATTGATTTTGTACAAGATATAGTTGTTGTAGTAAGGAATTTAAATATATTTTAGCCACCCATGGTAGATATGGAACATTGCCTCTTTGCTTGGGCATTTGAATCATTTTGATATAATATACTGTCATAACTATCATATTGAAATTGTAAAATTGTTAAACTTATCACAGCCGAGTTTAAAGTAGTGATTTTGTATCAGTTCCCAAATGTGTCAATGAAGTTCACTTATTAGACCTTCTGTCAATAGACTATGTTATGGGTGAGTCCCTTATAATATAAATTGTGAATGAAAGGATATGGAGTAAAACATATATTATTTCTGGACTTTTTGTTCTACAGTGTTGTGCCATAATTTAAAGACAAAGACATTTTTACATGGCATTTCATATACAATCACATTTAAAAAAATATATTGGGAAGTCATTTCTCAATGGATTTTGATGAAATTTGTTTAAACAGATTAAATATCATATCGATTTTAATCGTTTATTTTCAAAGTTTTATCTTTATAAAATATTATTGCTGCGGTCAAGGAAGTGGCAAAACTTTTATTGTAATGAAGTCAAGATTAACACCCAAGCTTACACAATGTGTTAGATTCATCGATGTGAAATGTCTACATTGTAGATATATAAGAGGTCAAAATCTGACAAATGTATACAATGCCGTCTTTGTACGACGGCGACTCAATGAAAGGTAGAGAGCTTGGGGTGTAAATCTTAATGACGGTAAACTGAAAGTTTTGCCACTTGCTTGACCGCAGCAATATTGTGTCATGATTTAATCATAAACAAAATATTTTACAATTTCATTTTAGTTGAAATTAATTATAACAAGAGAATATATTTTACTAAGTGTTTAAATTGTATGAAAATAAGAATTGACATAACAAAAAAAAAATTGCCCAAAATAAACAAATGAAATTGAAGCATGCAATTCTCTATCTTCTGAGACAAATTTCATCAAAATTTGTCAAGAAGCAACTTCACAATATTTTTTTAAAAGATGTAATTTTATGTAAAATGCATAGAAAAAAAGACTTTGGCGTTAAATTATGGCACATCACTGTATATGCTCACATACGATGAGATGATTCTGGTAGTTTTGTTATGCTCATGTATGTTTTTGTTTCTTTCCTTATCCGACGTTGCCATTGTCCTTGGATTGTTCGTCTTAGACTGACGGTTCGGTCCTCACAAGTTTACTTTAGTTAACCATTTTGAGTTTTAGTTCGGGTCTTAGACTGATTCTTTAAAAATTTATGACACCAACAAAAAACCATGCATTCCCTTGAAGCATAATAAACATTTGTTTCCAAAGCATACATGTTAAGTAACTACAAGAAGTTTTATGTGTTTTAGGATCACACTTTCGTTTATTTCATTTCCTTTCCTCATGTACTGTTTGAAGTTAGATGATCAATCATTTTTAATTGTTCTCGATAATATTCAAATTAAAAACTCTAGTAAAAATCATTCCATGGTTATTTGAAACGAATACATTATTTAATACTTAAATAGATCGAAAACATTATATATAATTAATATCTGATGTAAGGAGACAAACGCTCTAAGACTAATGTTATAATTTGATTTAGATAAAATCAAGTTTGTCCTTGTATATAAGTAAATGAATCTATAGGCGTATCGGTAAGCACCTGATGGTACTTTCATTTTTGGTCGGACTTTTAATGCTTTAGTTTTTGACGTACTTGTTCATTTTTGTCGAAGAAACAGGCAAAGTTCATTGGTGCGGTGGCACATTGAGGAAAAAACGCAAACTTTTAATGTTTGATTTTAATAAAACTAACCAAGAAAACTTCATTTTGATAGATAAAAGTTCTGTGTTTTTTTGCCATTTTAAAAAATCAACGTCCAAAATTTAGTTACATTCACGTGGTTACATTGTACAATGAAAAGTACGGGAAAATTTTCCGGCCATTTTTTTCTCTATATAACCAGTCAAAAATTATCTGTAGACCTATGTAAAAACTTTTTGGGGTGTGTTTTTACAACCAAATGAATATACTTAAACCAAATAATTCAGAATCTAAATTTTTGATGTGCCGCCCACTGCCTGACGCTTAGCTGGAATGCTACTTCAGAGGATGTCCATTGGAAAGTCAGGCAGTAGCTGGAACATGACAAATTTTGTTTTTAAAAATCTATCAGCATTTTTGAATCACAAACACCTATAATCTATGTCAAAGAATTTAGAGTAATTAATTAGACAGAAAGCACTTAAAACATAAAATTAGGGGAGATGACTCCTTAATTTTTTTTTTTTTACAAAATTTAGTTGCTTTGTTAAGGAATTTAAATATCATATTTTGAGCCATCCATGGTAGATATGAGAATTTGTCTCTTTGTTTAGACATTTGTATAGGTTCAGCTTTTGAATGGAATCAAAAACTCAGTGGGATCAATTTTGCCATGTGGCAGCCATAATATCGGATCTGCCTGATTTCTTTTTGACAGCCTCTTAAATTCTCTTTATAATATTGTCTATTGTGATTTTATTTTAAATGAAGTGTTTTGTTATTTTTGATTATAGAAATTTCCCCTTTTCTGCCTTCTTGTTTCAGAACTCCATTTTCAGTTGCCGATATATCAAAATTGAAACAAAACAAAACTACCAAAAATCTCAAATATCAAGAGCACCACAAGTCGCATTAAACGACCAAAAAAACACCACATATCGCATCAAACAGCCGAATCTAAGTACAAAATAAAATCAAATGTACCACATTTTGCATCAAATTACTAAAACTACTACAAATTCCAAATAAAATGTTTATGAAAAAGAAAGGAAATGGAGTCAATGGCAAGGAGACAACACTAAAAGTATTTGATTTTTAAATCATGTCTTCAAGTGAGATTTCATCGAGATACTTAATATTTTGATTTGACAATAACATAATATAAATAATCTAGTCCTTTTCATTATTTATTGAACATAATGATTGCATTATTTTCATTTACATTTGCAAATGCCTGAACTAAGATTCAACAAGTGATAAATTGAGCTGTTTGAACAATTTTAGGTACCATATTCAAAACAGCTATAATGGTCATGGGATTTGTTTGTTATTCGTAACTGCACAATGACTTCCAGTGAACACTAACGATGCATGTCCTTTGCCCTGCATATATAATGATAAGGTCTGATCCATGCCATTAAAATCCAAAACAATAACATAATGGACTTTTAAATCTGGCTACTAATAGTCCAACAACCATCCAAATCATCTCAAAGTATTAATGGGTGTTCGGCAAAGATATCCTCTCCACACTAATGTCTTTTAGAAAAAAAATACGTTGTTTAATCAGTTTTGGTGGATTACTTATATTGAAAATAATAAAGTTGAAGTAGGGCATTAAAAAGTTTGAGATTCCATGAATAATTATATTTTTGTTCTGTTGTTTTGAAAGTACAAATTAATTATTGTCAAGTCTAAAAATTATTGGATTACAATGAAGGAACATTGTACAGTCCAGTTTCCTGCAACTTTTCATAATTTTTTTCTTTAAAAATTCAATTTTAACTTTGTTTAATATCTCTTGACAAGAATATAAAAAAAACTTTTTCCCCCAAAAATCAGGTATTTATAAATTTTAGTAAATACCTCTGTCCATTAATACCAGACTTAAACAAATGAAAAGATCGATGATTTTTAGATATTTTTGAAAATAATAATAAAAACACCTAATAGAACATACTGATAATAAGAAAAGACATTATTTAAATTAACACTTGCCTATATCATATCAACATTAAAAAAAAATAATGAAATAAAACAGAAAAAGACATTTCCCTTAACTCGCATATTCTCAATGAATAAATTAATAGGATAAAGTTTCTTTAACAGGTGTTTTTGATCTTAATTAATTATGAAAATCTTTAGAATGTGACATGTCTTTGAATAACTAAAATAATTTGATAGAAAAGTAAAGGAAATAGGTTGAAGAGAATTTGAATTTGAATAAGCAGTATATGTGAATTAAATTAACTTCCTGTATTAATTCTGCAACATGTAAATATCTAGATATTCATTTCTCACTCAATATTTTAAGTATTTTCTTGTAATTTGATTCGTCTGACGAAATATTACTTTCTACTTTGTATAAAGCTACCTCTTCAATTTTGAAAAATCAAATTGGTCATTTCGAGTGAGACAGTGACACGTGTTGAATCATGCGTGATAAAACTGATGCCTATCCTTGAGAATCGCCTGTTGATATCAACTTATTTTTCCGGATGTTTACTTTGCTAATGCTTGTTTTTTACCATGTATTTGTAGAGACTTTGTCTCATGTGCATTTACTCCATATCCTTTCATTCACCATTTATTTATTCTTTTTGTTGACATCTTTGCTATTTTTCTATGTGTTATTTCTATATTATGCAATGGTTTTGGACTTTGTTTTTTTTTTAATATTTGCCCAGGCTTATTGCCTAGATACTTATTTGCTTTATATATTCAATATTGAATCGCAATCATATTCAAGCAAATTTGAAGGACAGAGATACGACACACTCTGCCAGAAATTTTAATAACAAATATATTATTATTATTTTTTTCAATCCATTTGATGACTGACGTATAAAGAAGGTTTTATCCTATTCGAAAAAAACTAGGCGTATTATATTCATCTGGTAATAGTGTCATGTTTTTGAATTAATCTTTAATTGCAATGAATTAATCTTTTATTGTGACAATACATGTTTGTAGATTGATATTGTTGCTGTGTTCAGATATATGCATAAATGTCAATGACAGAATTGTAATTTACTGTATTGTACTTCTGACTTTCCACAGAGGCATGCATGTCGCGAATTTAAAACACAAGGAGCAAGGGAGTGACCTTGATATAATTTTTGTCAAGAATACCGCTTGAGTGCACGCTAGGGGCCTTCTTGATCTCGCTTGAGGGGGTGAATATTGTTCACCTTTGGTTGAAGACCCTCAGGCGACATCAAGATGTAGACAGGAATAAAAGCCTTGTCCTTGATAAACTGGAGTTTTCTATGTATCGTGTGCGTTTTTGTCACATGAACATTCACTCAATATCCTTTCATTTTTCCTATTATCTTAGGATTGTTGACAACGAGGGTTGTCCAATTTACTAAATAAATATTTGGGGCTATAGCTATAAAAAATCAAATGTTCTTTTGAATAATTTTATTCTAATTATCATTGGCGCTAAAAGATGTATGTTTCAAATAACTAAATACAAAAGTTCCTGTGAACTTGTTTTAAATGGTTTCTTATCCAAATCCTACAATACGCTAGTAAATTTTACAAAGCATATAAGTTCTTCCCTTTTTGTTCTTATACATATTTGTTATGCTGTTTGCATCGAAACCCTGATAAATATGAAAACCTGATAATAGTATGAAATAAATTTCCGAAATGGCCATACAGCTCATTCAAATTATTGCAGCTGGAGTTAACATATGTGTTATGGTCTCATGTTCATTTACTCCATATCCTTTCGTAAAATATTTATGCCATGAAATATAATGTACTTTACTTTGGTGCTAGCCAGACAACCGATCCTTGAAAAGTTTCAATTAGAATTTTGAATGTTTCCTAGCTGCTTTGGCGTGAATTGCCTTTGGGTCCATAACTTAATTGTTCTCTACAATATCAGTTCTTTCAGTTATTTTAGCATTGTGCGATATTTCTTTTCTTTTTTGTCGGCTATCACGAGTTACTATCGTTATTTATGTTTGTCTCTTTTTTCATAATTGTTTTTTCTGGTGCAGTTTGCTTGTAAATTTTGGTATGTGATTGGAGTTCCTGGCCATTGTAGGTGTTTGCTGTTATCCTGTTTTTGTATAGCAATATTGCAACCATTTTTCATTGCATTTTGCAATTGTTGTTTTTTATGTCAATTGCATATATGATGAATATACATTGGCAAACGAATACCGAAGTGGTGAGTTGTAAAATCATAAATCCAAAATTACGGCGATTCACACCCTACACGAATCGAGACACTATGACAAAAACAAAACAACAAACAAAAAAAAAAAGAACAAGAACGCCACATAACTAAAACACTAGCAGTGTGAACCGCTACAAACACCGAGGTATCATCATGTAAATCATATTATGATAATTATTGACCATACTTCTACGTCATCAAAGTTTTCATTCGAATATAGATAAATTATGAAAAGACTTTTTAGTAGTGTGAGGTAGTAAGGTTTTAACATCTATTTTGCGTCTATATCTTTGAGCAGTATTTTTACAGCTATGCAGTTTTGAAAAATCCCCATGATGTTTGAAGATGAAGTCTGGATTAAAAAAGACTAATAGCAAAATAATAATAATACTGAAAAAAAAAAAAAAAAAAAAAAAAAAAAAAAAANATAAAAAAAATTCAAAAGTATTATCCTAACGAAAAGCTTAAAATCACTATTATCATTACCAGTAATCAGCTTACACTATGTTTTGTTTTATTTTTACTAATCTATTTTTCCAAATACTCTTGATACTGATGTATGATGTCATTTTGACTCTTTACTTTGATACGCCTCTAGTTTTGAATTGTAATACACGGTGCATGGAGACAAGGGTACCCCATCGATCGTTATTTATATTCATTTTTGGGTACCAAACATTTATCTTTTTACTTGTCTAAAGTCAATAATACAAATTGTAATATGATAATTTACAATGGACGCTAATGATGTCTGATTAAGTTGTCAATACTTTTTTAAAATTTTAATGTCATTTGAAATGTCAGAAAATATGTACGATAACATAAGCAATTGTGTAACAACAATTTAAAAGAACATTTATATTCATTTCATTAATATGTTTTCTATTTGAAATCAAAGTGACATTGTTTATTCTTTATCTGACATTTAATAGTCATGTTTTAGCGTGTCTCTGGTTCAAAGATATAGTTTTCACAAATTTCCATCATTTTTTTTAAGACCTTTCAATGAATTCGGAACTAAGCACATTTTTAAATTAAAATTAAGAGTGCTGTAAGGAAGTTCGTGTAAGCATAAATAAACAAAGAAGTTAAAATTGTGGTCGAACTGTGATAAAAGGTAAAACAATAAATATATACACATGTCAAAACGTAAAATTATGATTAAAAAACAGGAAGACAGAGGTAGGGATGGGCCTCATTTTAAAATTATGTAAGCAACATTTGAGACTTGTTGAGTGAAAAAAAGTAACCACGAAATAAAAATTCAAATATAATACTAGCATTTATAAACACAAAACAACAAAATTTTCAAATATAATACAGCAAACACATGCAAAGGTTCCCAATATAGTACTCAGTTCTGTTGTATTTATGAAATCCTTGCTTGTCGATGAGTACAGATATTTACGTCTAATAAAAATTTTACGAAATGAATATTTACTCGTGCATCATAGTGCCATTTGTATCAAAAAGTGAAAGATATTATGTACGAATTTAATATAAAGATAAATCACCTTACTTTAATTTCTAAGTCGTGGTTTTTACTTTTAACTAACAAACTTTACAATTTAAGTAGTATTCCAGTTAAGCATCAGGCAGTGGGCAGCACATCAAAAATTTATATTATGTATTTTTGGCTAGGGTTTATTCATTTGGTCATAAAAAAACATCCGAACTTCTATCTTTGAAAATGAAATAACGTTTTCTTGGTTAGTTTTATTAAAATCAAACATCAAAAGTTTGCATTTTTTCCTCAATATGCCACCGCACCGATGCACTCTGTCAGTTTCTTCGACTGACAGGTACTAAAGAATTTAGCGGATTTCCGGTCGACACATTTATATTAATTCGTTGTAATAGTTATTCAGAGAGAGCCTATTAATTTTAGAACACTATGTTAGTTACGATAATTATACAACGATATAACTTATGATCTTTGTGAAAGTAGAAAAACAGTAAAAATAGCTATATCTATTCAATAATATGAACATTTTTTTTGTGCATAATTTTGTTTGTATAACATTAAGATTGCATAATTCTTGTATTAATTTGTTGTAGATTGAATGACGCCACCTTTTGAATATTGAACTATGGTGTTACTAAAAAGTTTCTGCCTCGACAACGTTATATGATGTATGTTAGTGCTCTGCTTTATTTACATTCATTGCACATGTTAAAATTAGTACAAAAAAAGAAAAACAAATAGTTTGTCCCATTTATTCCATGTCCTTAATAATGTAAACATAATTTATTTTTTATTTATGGTGACATTTGACAATTGATTATCTTTATAAAGGTTCATAGTCGATCAATCATGTCTTGATATTTAGATTTTTTCGTTAACGCATATTCATTATACAAGCTTTACTTGTGCATTCAAAGTGTTGATTTGAATAAAAATGCACTAGTTTTTTAATTGTGTTCAACAATTCTACCTCTACATGTGACATTGCTCGACATGTAGCAATGAATTTTGCTTAAACTGGTGCAAGGGGCCGTCTTGAACTTACTATGAGATATAAGCAAAGTCCACTGTTGAAGGTCTCACGGTGACTTCAAGATGAAGATCAACCATAAAAGCGTTATTCCATTGCTTGTTTACCATATATTTGTAAAGACTTTGTCTGGTATGCAATTACTCCACATCATTTCATTGATTATTTTATTTTATATTATGTTACGATCAGAGTGTGTCATTTTTCATATTATAGATACAAAATTCATACCAATGTACGTCTTTGAGATATCTTGTATTTGTATCAAAAGAAGGTAAAAAGAATCAGGAAAGACAAAATTACATACTTGACAGAAGCACACTGAGTCGGGTGAAGAGGACCAAGATACTGAGTTTGGTGAAGAGGACCCATGAGGGACCTGTACCGGAAAACAACCTTAAGTAACCTTAAGTAACACTACACTTTAAAGGGAGCTGGAGTGAGGTTTGAGGTTTAGACGACCATATACAACCGTCAAACAGGTTAAATGCAAGTCAAGTTCAAAGAGATGTCAATTCAAAAAATTTACACGCTTTTTAAAATATTATTTAGGTAAAAGTAAGAAAATAAAGGTACCGAACATTAGGTCAACATTTTTTCATTATATAAAAGCTGAATGATAGCGTTATCAAAATTGTAAATTCTTTGAAACCTTTCTTGAGATAAGCTGACAAAGTCATTCTTATAAATTAAAAACGTAGTACTGAAGCCATTGTTAATCTTAGCCTTATTTCTGAAGATGGTCATTTCCGTCCATACCAGACTTTAACAGATCAAACAAAGACACCTGGAAATAATTACAAAAGCCGACAGAGAACAAACAACCAGCTTGGTCAAGATGAAAAGGGTAAGGGACCGACCATTTAACCTGAAAGGGGGGGGGTAATGGTTTTTTTTTCTTGACAGAAAATTTTTTAATTATTCATTTTTTGCACGCGTATCAACAAAATATTTTTTTTCAAAATTAACATTATTTTTTTGGGCAGAAGCCTCATTCAGAAATTTTTTTTCATCATTTTGGCAGCCAAAATATTTTTTTTCACATAAAATCAGATCCAAAATATTTTTTTAGAAAAAAACCATAGCCCCCTCCCCTTTCAAGTTAAATGGTCGGTCCCTAAAACAGATAAGAACAGAGCTAAGCATGTAGGAGACACTCTACATCTATCACACTGGATAATGTTGTGTTGATATGATATATATTATTTTTATAATTTTGATAATGTGTCATGTCGATATTGTAGAATACTCAAAACTTAATGAAGAAGAGTTCAAAGTAGTAAACCATGACTTGGTTAATCCGCTGACTACCGTCAGGGGTTTAGCCGTCAGCCAGTTCCTTTCATACAAGTTTTCTGGAATTTATGTCCCATACGCTCGCATATAGTTGGATGATGTTGGTTGTTGAGTTCACCATTATGAGTTTCAGTTCAAGTTAATATCCATTCTTCTTCACTAATTCATTGTAACTTTTTGCTCTAACGGAGGACCTCATATTCCCTTGTAAAAAATAAGGGACCGACCATTTAACCTGAAGGGGGGGTATGTTTTTTTTCTGGACAGAAATTTAATTTTTTTTGCACGTCTATCAACAAAATATTTTTTTTGCAAAATTAACATTATTTTTTTGGACAGAAAGCCTCGTTCAGAATTTTTTTTCATCATTTTGGCAGCCAAAATATTTTTTCATCATTTTGGCAGCCAAAATATTTTTTTCACATAAAATCAGATCCAAAATATTTTTTTTTAGAAAAAAACCAAAGCCCCCCCCCCCTTTCAAGTTAAATGGTCGGTCCCTAAGCACTTGTTCCATTTTCCCAAAGCGTGCATGCATGTTCTATAATAACTAAAGGTCTTGTGTTTTTTCAAGATGACATCTTCGTCTATTTCATTTCCTTTTCATATGGACTGTTTGAAGTTAAAGTAATTGTTTGTACTAGGTGATCAATCATTTTTAATTGTTCTCGATAATATTCCTACAAGAAACTATAGCAAAAAATTATATAAATATATTATAGATTTGTAATGATAAATGATTGATGATTTATTAACTAGATAGATCGATTGAATTATAAGTAATTAATATCCTAAGTTAAAAGACAGATGCCCTTTGAATATTATCATTGTTATATCTTGATTGAGATGAAATCAAGTTTGTCCTTGTCTGCTCGTAAATGGGTCTTTAGATGTATCAATTGTACTCGAAACAAAAGCTAACAGTCAAAACATCCAAAAAAGAAAAAAAAAGACACCTGCAACAGACAAAACAACCAAAAACCACACCTTACATCTAAAACTAACTGATAAAATCAAAAGTACCATATATCGCCTCAAACATTTAAATTTACTACAAATTGCCTTAAAATGTAATTTTTCTGTATACAAAACTTTTTTTATTACAAACACATTACAAACACAGGGTAACAGTAAACACCTACAATGGCCGAAAACTACAATCACATGCCACAATTCACAAGCGAATTGCACTAGAAAAAAAAAGCAATAATGAAGACAAGAGACAAGAGACAAACATAAATAATGATGTCTCTACTGAATGAGATGTCTTCGAGATACACGGTATAAAATCTTGTTGACAACTACAAAATGATATGTTCTTTATCAGATTTACATATACGTCGATTTTTGGTCTTCAGAATATTTTTATTTGATCTACACTGACGAGAAATAAGTTGTCGAAATGGCCATCTGCAGAAATTAATTTACTTAACTTGGGAATTATGTTAGTTAATAATCGAACCGTTTTCGCTCGCTATTCTTAGACTTAGTGGATGGAACAATACAACTGAATTATTCCAATAAGTAATTACATATGCACGAACTAAAATAAATCAAGTAGATATTGAACTGTTTTGGCTTTTTTAAGAACCGTATTCAAAATAGCTATAGATTGTGAGATTTATGCGTTATTGATGACTTCACGATACCGATAAAACGCATGTGCTTTGTCATGCATATATGATGATTAGATTCCAAGTACGTGTATAGTGTTTCGATAATTTTTATCAATTTCAGTTGAACCATCTAGCTACTAATTAGTTTAAAAACTAACCAAATAATTTCTTTTCAAACAAAATATTGCTAACACTGATCTCAAAATATCGAAGTAAAAGGTGTTCGGCAAAGATATCCTCTCTACACTTAGTCTTTTAGAAATATAACTCGTTTTTGCAGCTATTGTGCATTATTAACTGAAATTAACTGAAATTAATAACAATTCATATGAACGTCAAAAAGTTTGCGGTTTCAAAAATGATCTTGTTTTTGTTGTGTTGGTTTAAAAGTACATAAAAGGTCATATTTTGAACAGTTTAGATTGAGCGTTCTTTTTCTAAATTTTTGCTTCATGCAACTCAAACTTTAAACTGCAAATCGAATTTTGGTCTAGTAAACTTTGACTCAAACATTCTGATTGTTCTTTTATTCCCCATTCGAGGCGGCAAGGCCAAATTCGAGATGTATCTTTGGTCTATTTGACTAGAATGGGACATTTTACTAAATTTCTTATTTTTTTTTACATAAATTCATACTAAAAATAAAAACTGGGAAGTATTATATCACAGTGTTAATTGTTAAGTGGTTAATGTTCATATATTCTTTTATTTTGTTTATTTGTAATACATCATATTGAAAAAAAAATAAATGTCAAGTCGTGGTCATACAAAAAGTATCTGTTTTTGTTGTTGTTTTCAATTATGCATGTGATCTTTTTACCATTTCACATGACTTTTTAAAAACCACCATAACAGTATTTTTGCTCATTTAATTTTCTGACACACTATCTATTGAATCTCTCTTTGGCACACGTGGAGCAGATCATGCCTATCTTCTTCAACAACTGATGATACCTTCATTTTTTGTCCTACTGCTGCAGTTTTAGTGTTTTTTGGCGTGTTATTTGTCTTGTCTTTGTCATGTTGTGCTAAATATTCATTTTTGAATTTCCACTTTCTGGTTTTATACGTTTGTTGTTGTTTTAATAAATTGCACAATGCTGAGACAAGAATTCCAATGAGCAGGATTTTCGGTATTTTATTATATATTTTATTGCTTAGAAGTGACACTTTGAATGCATATGCCTATATTTCTATAGTAACAGGTGTCTAGACATGTTTTATTGTCTGCTGAAACAATTATGCAATTGCATACCAGTTTGTCTTTAAATTCATGCAATGCTAAACTGGTAGATAAATATACCAAAGCACTCAATAAATGATTGATTCGTTAACGATGAGTCATGAGGAACTGCTGAAGAACAACAATAAAATGGTTGCTCCAGTGTTTGGTTTTACCGTGTATTTGTAGAAACATTGTCTCATGTGCATTTACTCCATATTATCTTAGTCTTTATTTCAGCATGTGTTGCTATATAAATATATTTTTATATTCCATCATCATTTGCAAAATTAGCCATAATATTATTCCATGAATTTCTGCAGCTATTCTGTCATATAAACTCTTTGTAAGTAAAAAGAATAAAATTTAAAACAGTTACTTGATGAAAAGGGAAGAATCGGAAGAAGGGGTCTTGAAACTACAAAAATACTGAAAATAAAGTGGCCACAAAGTGAAGTATGGACTGTGCTGTGTCAAAATTCCTTTAATTACAAAAACAGGAAAACAGCAAACACCTACAATGGCCAGGAACTACAATCACATGCCACAATTTACAAACAAACTGCACCAGAAAAACAATAATGAAAACAAGAGACAAACATAAATAACGATAGGAACTCGGGATAGCCGGACTTGGTACCGGCACTAGCAAAAGCCAGTGGTAGGGTTAAACCGGTTTATGGGTACCCAAATCTCCCCTTTCTCTATCCCGTTTCCCTTTAGTATCATAAACATGCGAATAAAACCCAATACAGCTAGACTACTAACTCAATGACCACTATCTTGGAACAGAAAAGCATAAGACAAAACGTAATTTTGAAAGAAAGGTCAAAGAGTGCTCGCCGCTAAACTGCCGGCTAGCTCAAGGAATCTAGTCTGCTGGTAAAACACTGTCACACTACGGAAGAAAAATCAAACTCAAAACTCCCCGAAGGGTTTGGTAAAGAGTCTTCATGTATTTCAGTGGACATCGGCAGTATCAGTGAGAGGCCAGTATATATGTAAAGTCTTCAGGTCACTGGAATCCAAAGCCAATTTAACGGATTTGTTCAGAATACCTCGTCGATATCCACTATTACGTAAAGAATGTAAGTTACGTCCAATTTTTTCTGGATTATTTATCAGTTTTTGACATTTTTTAAAAACATTTCCATAAAATCGAGGATGAGAAATGCCCTTTGTAATTAGCTGTTTGCGAGTCACGTCATATCTAGATATCAAATGTTCATATCTTCTGTAAAACTTCTTAAAAGTATTCAATAATTTATGAAATCGGTAACCTTGTTGTAAAAGTTTGGATGTGAGAGTAAGGTTACGCTCATTAAAATCATCAAGGGTGGAACAAATGCGAGCGAATCGTACAAGTTGAGATATATACACCCCGTAGGATGGAGCTAGGGGAACGTCGCCGTCAAGAAAGGGGAAATTAGTAATTGTAAAATCAAAATCATCCCTTTTATCATAAACTTTAGTTTTTATTTTACCAGAGTCAATGGTGATACTTAGATCCAGAAAAGGGCAGTATTTAGAATCATTGTTTGCCTTATTTAGTTTCAGTTGTTGTGGGTATATGGTGTCAACATAAGCTAAAAACTGGGGATTGTCAATAGTAAGGATATCGTCAATATACCTGCTATTATCATTGAAAATAGAAATAAGTTTATCACTATTCGGTACAGTTCCATTTTGTGGTTTTTTCATGAATTCCCGTTCGTAACAGAACAGCCGCACAATTAGTACCCATGGGGATTCCAATGACCTGATGATAAACAATGGTGCCGAAACGAACATAAATGTTGTCTAGCAAGAGATTCAGTGCCTTAATCAAATCATCACATGTCCAGGAGCAATAATTGTTGTAAGAGATATTGGAGAAGAATCCTTGCTTTTTGTTGCAGCAAATAAACTGAAGACCAGAAAATTTAAAAGACCATTTAATAAGTTCACCCAATTTAGATTTAATCAAATTATGCGGAAGGGTTGTATAAAGTGTAGAAAAATCATAACTGTCAATAGATGAAACTGGTCTATCTATAGATTGTAATTTATCTAAAACTTCAATAGAATTTTTTAACCATGCTTACCCTTTCGGAGCACCTGATGATACCTCAGTTTTTGAAGGGGTTCACACTGTTGGTGCTTTAGTTTAGTGACGTTCTTGTTCATTTTTGTTTGTTTGTTTTGCCTTTGTCAGGCTGTCTCAACTCGTGCTGGCGTCTGTCCATAGAGATATATTTTGGTTCAGTACTTTCACCAGGCATGGACTATTATTAATGACCACAGAGGATAGTTCTTGTCATAATCAGTAAAGTAAGACAAGGATTTATCAAAATTTACTTCCAGTACTTGTTAAACTGTCTTTTATTAGCTAGTTCAAAGGATACTTAGTAATTAGTCATATCCGGATCCGTTGGTATACTAGTTTATACTTCTGGGGAGGGGGGTCTTATCCGACAATCCCGAATTATTTTTTACTAGATTCCGAAATCTAGAAGTGCAAAGAAACTTAAACTAATGAAATCCCGAATCTATGTGCATTTATTTCCCGAAATCCCGGCTTAAATTATAGAAACCCCGAACCCCGAGCTTAAAAACTTCCAATCCCGGCATCCCGGAAAAGGTCCATCCCCTCACTTCTGTACTCTCATATGATTATTTTATAATTCATTAAGTAGCTTATTATTGTTGCTACTAATGCTCAATGTCCAAACCCAAAAGTCAAGTAAATTCTTTTATTTTATGGCGAATTTCCTGGAGCATTAACGTGTTATATTTCCAATTCTTCAATGAACATAACAATATTCCTTTAGTAACACCTATAACAACTCCTTCAAAACTCATGTCTTTTGTCCGTTTACAAATAATGAAAGTTCTATAAAATTATATTGTATACCAAAATGGCCATTCACTGGATGTCAAGGTTAACCCCTTCAGACAATACAGATCTTTAGCTAGTGAATTTCGCTCAAACCGGTGCTAGGGGCTACTTGAACTTACTATTAGGTAGGAGTTTTTGCTCTTTGTTGAAGGCCTCATGGTGACGAAACGAAGAACAAAAATGAAAGTGTTGTTCCGTTTGCTTAATCTTACCGTGTATTTATAGGGATTTTGTCCCATGTACATTTACTCCATATCCCTTAATTTGTTAAGTATACAGTATAATTCTAAGGAACTCTATAATTGTTTTATTAACAGTCAAAAGACAGTCCAGAGTTTTTAACATCCTTTCTTTCCTTTTATTGGCAATTATGCAGGGCATTTATTGTACTGACGTTTATTAGTAACATGAGTAAGAAATGCTTTCCCCCCAAAATTAAACATTGTCTAACAAATATACTCCGATCCTTGTAAAGTGGTTTAAGGGATATAGATTATTTGTTGTGATTATTCTTATTTACACGCATGATTTGCTCTTTCTATTTTTGAGGTGCGGATTATCCGGTGTTTTTATTTTAGGCCTATGGATTAATAATTTTGTTTTGAGGATATCTGCAGATATATTTTAGGGGATGCAGGATATAACATTAGAATTTTACAGGATATTGATTATTGAAACCCCCTAAAATACAAGATTATAACGCGTGATCAGATCAATAATTCTTCGCTCTCATCATTATATCAGCAAATGTCAAAGGAGGACGTTGCATTTGAGTTATTTTTCTCAGAATAATGTCTGGCGAGCGAAAGTGAAGTTTTTTTGTGGCTATGTTCTTGAAAAGACCTTTAAACCATACTGATCTCTTTTAATGAGCATAACTTTTTTGCCATTTTATCAAAATTAAAGAAGGTTCTTAATAGCTTGACAAGAACATACATCGCACATTCGTGCTTTTCCGAGTTGGTCTTTTGCATGACATGTCATTTACATCATAGTGATTTGCTCAGGATTGATAGATGTCATGTGCATGCAGCGTTTTAGTGATGTGACGATTTTTTACGGGAAATTTTTATTCTCCCGAAACGCAATAAAAGATTGAACTTGCATAGAAATAAGAGAACTTGTTTCAGAAAAAAAAACAGTTCAAATGTTTAGATAGCATGGATAGGATCAATGAAAATATCAGCTTTTTCGAGTGCAAGTGAACTTATATACAGTACATATATGCACTTTTTAACATTATTTATGTTTATTGTTTATTCGTTTTATGTGATGTAAATTTTAATTCGTCATTTTATTACATTTGTCAAAAGTGTACATTTATATGTCATTTTTAAAACCTAAACAAAAAAAAAAATGTTTACGTCCAAGTGGTGCACTTTCTCGTGAAATAACATTTTAGAATTAGAATTTTAATGAACAAATTAAGGGTTATGAAGTAAATGTACATTGGACAAAACCTTATAACTACACGGTAAGATTAAGCAAACAGAACAACGCTTTCATTGTTGTTGTTCATCTTGAAGTCAACATAAGGCATTCAACAAAGAGCAAACACTTCTACCTGGCGGACCCGAGTACCAGTTTGATCGGACTTCACTTGCTAAATGTTGAACAATGCTGCATCCAAGTATCCTTTTTGTTATGGATGCGGGATCGTCAACAAGCATAACATATCGGGCATAGTACTCTTACAAACACTATAATCCGTTGCCCGACAAAGAGACCAATAGACAATCACAGGGCACTCATCGAGTCGATTGTTAGAAAAATTAGCAAGTAAAATCGGGAGATTTGGGCAATATATATATACAAATGGTCAGAAAAATAGCTTAATTTTTACAAATGTTGAAATTTGATAGCGCATTCCACATGAGAAATTCTCACAGGAACAAGTACACCATAACTTACAAAAACAAAAAGGATATACACCTCAAGCACGGGAATCTTTTTACGGACTCTACTTAGTCTTTTTTATTCGTTTTAAGCTTCAAACCTTTAATTTGCAGTTTCAATATGTTCAGTGGTAATGCTTTGATATTTGATAGGATTCCAACTCTCCTCTGTATATTGCTTGTCACATTTTAACATATTTATTAGATTCTGCGCCACATTTAGGTTTTGCTGGTAAAGTTTTTCACATTTAAGTAAAATTCTAGATTTCTTTAAAATTTTGCATGTTAAGTGTGCAGTTTTTTTTATACATTGTGACATGTGACTCTGTTTTTCGGCCATTGTAGGTGTTTCGTGTTGTCCTTTTAGATATTCTATTTTTGCTATTTATTTCGCTGGCCATGTTTTCATATTTAGATAAGATTAATACATTCTCTGGCTTTCTCTTCTCATGTTTGCACATTTTTGTAAGGTTTTACATCTCCGACTTTTATTCGTCATATTTTCAAGTTTTGTCAAAATTTCTAGGTTCTCTTACTTTCGCTTCCTTTTTATACATTGTTAAAAGGTTTTAAAAATCTCTGCTTACTTTTGCTGTTCATGCCTAAACATTTTGTTTAGATTTTCTGACCTTTTATTTCTTTTGATAGTCATGTTTTCACATTTTGACAATAGGTGTTCTAGATCTTCTATGCATTTTGCTGGTAAGTTTTTTCACACTTGTCAATATTTCAAAACTTTCTCCTTCCAAAATCAAAGAACACACCGAATTCTGCTCTTCACGTTTGCAATCTCGCAAGTTTATAGATATTCTGTAGCTTTTGCTGGGTACGTTTTGGAATTTTAGCAATATTAGCTGTATTTTTTTAATAATTGTTTTTTGTTTTAGATAATTTTCAAGTCATAATTTGCAGCATTTAAGCTAGCTCGAAGATTCCGACCGTTGAAACAAGTTAAAAACTTGAAAAAAGTGAGTAGCTTGTGAAGAATTTAGTCTTTGCTTAAGCTAAAATATTCTCTCTTTCGTACTATTTACTTATATATGATAAGCATAGCCCAATTTTTGCCAACATCATTACGCTGTATTATTTCAGGAAAACCTCTGACCTGGATATAGATTCCATATCACTTTAATTATTTGGGGTAATAATAAAATTACCGAAAAGAGTTTCAAGAGCCGAAGTACATGAGACAAGAGAAAAATAAGGTGGAACCAGCGGAATAATTGTCGATCGCAATGGTCCTGACTTGGTACAGGCATTTCAAAAGAAATGGTAGGTTAAACCGGTTGTATGGTGCGCCACCCCCTCTCTCCCTCCATTGCAGCAGTGTCCAGAATCAACTCGATTAATTATGTAATGGTTGCTATATTTTTTTATCATTTTTTTTTAAAAATTGACCTCGGATTATCATTTAACCATGATTTCTACGAATATATATATTACTCCCAAACTCCAGGTGGACTTGTTCATTTCCAAAAAAACAACATCCTTTAGCAGAAGTCCGCCCATGTCAGTGTCATAACGACGTGTTTAAGTTAAATACAAACCTGTAAGGAAACCAAATATTTCTGTCAATGTTATTGTACAAATGTATTGAATTAGCATGTCTTCCTTGTAGATGAAAAAAAGCCTTTGTTTGTATGTTTTTTTCCTAATTCTCGTACAATGAGTTTAACCCCACCACAATTTTTGCGCCTGTCCCAAGTCAGGAATATGTTGGTCATTGGTTTGTCCTTGTCTTCTTATAAAATTTTAGTTTCTGTTTCCATTGATTTATTCACTTTTTTACCTTTTTGGGGACATTTAGGGCTTACTATATGTTGTGAGGTTCCTCACTGTGTTGAAGACCATACGATGACCCCTAGATGTTTTTTGGGTCGTTTTAACCTGGATATGGGATGTTGTCTCCTTGACATTTACCCCATTTCCTTTCTTTTTCAAATTTGAAATTTCGGAATTCTAATTTTATCTTGATTTTCCAACATTATTTTGTAGTGTTGAAAATTGTAAAATAAACAATTCAGTGCCTTCTTATTGAATATCATATGCGAAAAATTATAAATTATTTCAACAATATCTAAATTTTTTTTTTAATATATGCTCTTTTAATTTATTTTTTATAGATTTATTCCAAAAAAATTTATCTTGGGGCTTGATGGCGGCTTAACACCATTGTTTTCATTTTTTGGGGCGGTGGGATTGCGGATTCTAGATTCGATAGTTTGCCCTTCATGTATCGTTTTAGTATATGTTAAAGATATGAAATGATAAAATACAAAACAAAAGACTCTTTTTTCCCTTTTTAATTGATTATGAATGATAAAATACATTTCAATTAGTCTGTGTGAAACTCCCTTACTAAGCAATTTCTGACCGTTCAGCATTTCGAATTTCAGATATTACAGAACCATAAATCTGTTTTGCTTTCCTTTGCAATTTCGACCAAAGATGAAGACACCGATCTTCCTTCATTTTACTGGTTACCAAAGTTACACAAATGCCCATACAAACAACGATACATCGCTGGATCTGCAAAATGTTCCACAAAACCTCTTTCTAAGCTTTTAACCTCCATCTTTACAGCCGTAAAAGAGGGCCTTTAGAAAAACTGTGATACTAGCTTTTCAAGAAGTGCTGTAAATGAAATGTGGATATTAAAAAACTCTTAAGATCTGCTTGACATTCTGAAATCTAGATCATTATTGCATTGCGACAGCATTAAAACATTTGACTTCTCCACACTTTATACCACCATTCCTAATGAACAACTGAAATCTCGCCTGAAAGATATAATTCATAGATGTTTCTCCAGTAAGAACGGCGAACGAGGATACAAGTACATTGTCATAGGCAGAGAATAAACCATACTTTGTGAAATATGACTCAGAATCACAGAAAAAATATACAGAGGAAGAAGTGATAAAATGTTGAGTTTTTGATCGACAATATATTTGTCCAGTTTGGAGGACTTGTTTTTCAACAGACCATTGGAATTCCAATAGGCACAAACTGTGCACCTCTTTTAGCTGATCTTTTTTTCCATTCTTATGAGGCTGAATTCATTGAAGGGCTTCTTCAAAATAAAGACAAAAAACTGACCCAGACCTTTAATTTCAGCTTCCGTTATATAGATGATATTTTATCACTAAACAGCCTTCGCTTTGGTGATTTTCTTCATCTTATTTATCCAAAAGAGCTTGAAATTAAGGATACTACAGATACTTCCACATCGGCTTCGTTCCTAGACCTTCATCTTGAAATTGAAAACAGAGGTACATTACAAACTAGCCTGTATGACAAACGCGATGACTTCACTTTTCCAATAGTCAACTTCCCTTTTCTTTGTAGCAACATTCCAAAAGCACCAGCATATGGAGTTTACATCTCACAACTCATTCGCTACTCAAGGGCTTGTGGTCGTTACAGTGACTTCCTTGATATAGCTCAGTTGCTTACAAATAGACTACTTAAGCAAGGGTACGTTACCAAAAACTTAAAGTCATCACTACAGAAGTTTTACGGTCGACATCACGATCTTGTGGATCGCTATGGGATATCTGCTTCCCAGATGACAACAGAATTTTCCCTCTGCAACTAAAGTTTGTTTTTCCTCTATCGGATTTGACTTTACTACCGGATTTGACATGTTCAACACAGCGAGTGTCTTATAAGAAGCAGGAGATGCTTACTCTACCGGTACACCTGATCTCACCCATGGTTTTTATTGGGTCCTTGTTGTTCATCTGTATGTGTGTCTTCATTTTTCTTTTTTGTCCCGTACTTAAGTGGTGTCCTTGTTTCTTAGTGTGTCCGATGTTGCCATTGTCCATGGTTTGTTCGTTCTTTTGATTGACGGTCTGTTCTCACTTACTTCAGATTGTCGGACAAACAAATTACACATGATCCAACATTATTTCTTACCTCTTGTAACTATCAAATGATTGACAGTCAAGAAGACACTGTCTGTATCTGCTAGCTCAGTTGTGTCCTGTTAAAATAAAAACTTGTCATATATAGTTACAGACAGTTTATGCTGTGAATTCGAATCATCTTAGTTTTTCTGAAAAAAGATGTAGGAGTGACTCTTTTGTGACTTACGCGTCTGGATGATCGAGACTAGATAGTGAAGCAATGAATATTGATTTATTTACATAAAGCATTTTTCATGTAAAGTTATTATATATGAATGAGAAGTGTATCGGGAGTGCATGTCAATTTGCATTATATGAAGGATTTATTATAGTTCTGTTTTGAATATTTAAAACTCGCAAGGTGATTAAAAGAATTTAAAAAAAAAGGAAAAAAGAAAAACAATTAGGTCAATGTCATATGCGATTTTTCAATGGACTATAAATGTGAACTAATGTCCTTCGTGTGCAGTCATGCCAAAAGAAACATTGAACTATGGTCCCATTATTTTATAAGTTATTTCTGACAATGCAGCTTATATTTAGTCTTAGTTGAAGGCCTCATGGTTACTTCAAGATGAAGAACAACAATAAAAGCGTTCTTCCATTTGCTTAATCTTACCATGTATTTTTAGGAAATTTGTCGCAAATGCATATCCATATCTCTTTATTGTTCATTTAGAATTATATCATCTAAAAACTTTGAGAAGGCTTCATTTCATGTATTGTAGTCGGACATGGTATAGCAACCTATTTCAATAATTACTTCTTTCTGACTTAATTTGGATTACGGCTTTTCTGTACAATCTGATTGTAATGTTTTTGATGAGAGACTGCTCCTTGAAACACAACATAAGTATTTTTTGTATTGCTTATAATCAGTTACTGAATGAATACGGTAATTGTTAAAATATTAATTAGAATATGTTAATATTGTATTTTCCTATTCTATTGAAAAATCAGTGGTGACATTGACCTAGTTCATTTTTCTTTCTAATTGATTTGTCAGTATTAAATATTCAAAATAGAACTTATACATTATAATAAATCTTTCATATAATTTGCAAATTGACATGTACTCCCAATACAGTTATCATTCATATCTCGGAATATAACTTTGCACGAAACTCCTTTTTATTATGGAAGTTCAAAATTTATATCTCGTCAAGTATGCTTTACTTTACTAAGTCGTAACTTCGTAATTAATTCACTCTAACATCAAGTTTTTGTAAGGAAAAAATATTAGGATTATTTGCATTTCAACATAAAACCACACCTTTACATTTGGAATGCCCCGGAAACGAAAAAGATTATATTTTCTGAGATATGAACATAATCAATTAAAAAAGAGATGCAATAATGGATCCATGCTAACTGCTATTTCATAAACCTGAAGCTTATTTTTAATTTAACATTATATAATGTAACAGAATCTCAATTATTATAAATTGTCATTCACAGAAACTTCGGTAGTTAGATATTTGACAAATAATTAGAAATAATAAAAGCAAGCCACCTGTATTGTATTTTATTTGTGATCCTTGATACTTCGAAATTTTGTGCAACTTGGGGGGTATCATGTTAAGCACCATGACTATTTTCTATACTATAATACTTGGATGGTAAAAGATAGATCCTACTCAATTATTTGAACAATATGCTTTGCTTTTGATCGCTTCTTTTGACATGCTATCATTTTCCTTGATCAAAATAGTAAATGGTTATAGTATGTAAGTCAAAATGAGTAACAAATATATGAAGAAATACATAATGAATTTTATA